>JAODUH010058496.1:0-17946 GCA_027564835.1 Typhlichthys subterraneus | reverse complement strand
TGCAATGCCCAGTAGTGCGTAAGTGTGTTTCTGTATACTATTTCTCCAGCCGTGTTCACGTGGTGTCATAAATGATAGTATTATGAGAGGTATCTATTGAAGTCGGACTAAGTACGACATCACTGAAGGCCTAGGTGTGAAATGCACAGCCCGCCACTGTCATTTGTATTTTAATACAGTACATAAACTCAAACAGAGCTATCTGAGAGAGAGAGCGGGGGGGCAGTTCTGTGCCAACCAGTGTCAGATGAACTTCTAGTAAACAGGCAAGAAAAAATAAAAAAAAGTATTCCCGGGGATGAAAAGCCAGTGTAATAAGATGGTAAATGTGGCCACTCTCGCAATAAAGTCTGTTATATGTTATTATTTTGTTAAGCAATCTGCTGCTATGCTGTCCTTGCACCTGTTGAGCAGACAGGGCTCCCGGTCGATGAAGGAGAGAAATTCTCTGAGTTAAAGTAACAAAATAGAAAGAAGAAAAATAAAGTTTCAGAGGCAAAGCAATTTAAAAATAACAAACATGTTGAACCCTTCAGGAAGGAAAGGCAACACTGAGAGGGTAACACAATAAAAGGTTAAAGCACCATAAAGGTAAACAGAGTAAAGCTGCTGTTCCAGCGTCTGTGTTGTGTTGTGTGCTAGGGTGGGGTGAGAAGGCATTATCTCCAAGACAGCAGGAACCTCTGTGCACCCTGTGATGGCCAGCAGAGTATACGCTGATAATCTTGGTCCTGTTCAAAGCGACAGCATGCTTATCAACAGCTGGGCTTCACTTTCCCGTGAACGCCATACAAACCGGCTTCAAAGTTCACACGGAAAAGGTTAGCAGCATTCTGCTCAGCTAATGAGGTTAAGCTGGGAACAGAGACAGGGAGGCCAGATAAGACAAATGGATAGAAAATGGCATGGGATTCATTTCATGGTGGAGAGGACATGGAAGAATCACACTTGTAGCAATGAAAGCAATGAATTTGCATCAGTGCCTTGCTTTCAGCACCATAAGGCCATCATTGAGCTTATTGGCCAGAGGGCACACATAGCACTGCAAGCTGGCCACAGGTCATTGTGTAGGTAGGCTGCCCGCACATTGCTGCTTCTTATAAGCGCCTTGCTTGTTTGGTCAAAAAATGACAGCGTACGATGCGGGTATAACTCATTTTTAAAGTAACGATTGCTTTTTATGAGGAAAAACATGAACTAGACAGCATCTTAGCTCATCTTAGCTCATCTTCACTGCAGCAGAAAGGTGGGATGATGAAGATGTGACTGCTGCCTTGTTTTGTCACACAACCTGCAAGACAAAATAGGATAAGCTCTATGTATAATCATGCAAGGCCAGAACGTGTAACCGTATTGCAGCTCTGAGTCCATCGTTAAGAATGAGCAGCGGTGTGGCTATAGGGTTAAATATATTTACATTGTATGGTGAAATAGAGAAACAGAAATATGGGATATATTCCAAGCTGTCCTCACTGGCCACTCGGTTGAGTTCAGAAATAGCTCTCCACATGTGGAATTACCCAGCATGCCCTCTGCCTCTCTGGGCTGCTCTGACATCATAACACAGTGGATGTAGACGAGGCCATCAGCTGCGTAGCCGTGTTATATAACAGAGCCCTTCTGCGTGTATCGGCGTGCTCAACAGCGCCGCCCCCCATCGGGGGGGGAGGGGTAGAGGAGGGGGGGGGGGCACGTAGACTGGAGGAAAAAGAGAGAGAGGGAAGAAAGTAGTGGAAGCGAGGCCGACGGAAACCCACAATGAGGTCAGAGAAAAGCAGAGGCCCAGCGGGCCTGCTAGCTGCACGGTGGAGGCTACAGGTCACCTCTGTTACCCCTAAAGAGGCCCCAGCTGACAGCACCTCCAACACACACACAGAGGACAAGAGGGTCACATGGGGAGACAGGGAGGAAAATAAATCTGGCCCAAGCACTCCTCCTCGTTTACATTCAGTCAGCCAGTTTTCCTACTCACAGTATGCAGTACATGGAAAATCACTATAGAGTAACATTATATGGGGGGGGGGGGGGACGCCAGGTTTTGTTTGTCAACGCCAGATGACTACATTTACTTAATGATGAAATCCTCTCAAGGTCTGGGCCATGTTCCACAATAGCTTCCCCCCCACTTCACAGCAGCCCACACAGGGCTCAGATAGATATACGTTGCTCGCAGAGGGAATGTTTATATTTGTATAGTGGATACCACTGTATGTACGGAGCTAATAATCAAATGAGGACATTGCATTTTAAACCACCGGATAATGATTAATGCATGGATGGTTATCTCGCTGCAGACCAGCTGACGGGGTTATTCCATGTTACAGTTGCTGTAGGACTCTGAGCACAGAACGCCACGGTCCAAGATAATGGACCAGCCTCTTGTGTGTTCTATTGTATTACTTGTCTGAATCGACATAGTTTTGGCGAGATGAGATTCTTGCTTAGTTAGCCATTCGTGGAAGTGCATGCTGCTCCTATCAACGCAATACAGAACCGGCAATTCGATAACTCGTGTCACTGTATTTACTCTGACTAGGCTACAAACAGAAGAAGCACCGTACAATGAGTGATCCCATTACTGCATATTGGCCTACCATACTGTATAAAGAAAGTGCTGCACACAAACTGTAAACACATTTCAAAGCTGTGACACACAACATGGGAAGAGATTTTCACTTTCATCAATAAACTGACAATTACAAATATATGTAAAGAGTAGCCTAATAGCTAAAATACATGCTGAATCTTTCTGAGTAATACCGATGTGAAAACACAATCAGCCACATATTCAACAAACTAAGTTTCCCTGTGATAATTGCAGCCATGCCAAGCAACTCTATCCATAAAAGACATCCCACTGTGTACCATCTGGGCTGTTTTAATTAAAGTACATTTAGTATTCTATCTAGCGCAACTGTTTGAGTCAGAATCGAAAGTAGGCTACTACTAGTAGCAGAAGCATTCAAAGCTCAGTGTGTTCCTCACACTTTCTGTTAAACAGCAATACATCAAGTTCAACTGTCAAAATGCTGGAAGAATTGGCAATGAAGTAGCTGGAACCACCAAACCCCTTTCAACCGATCTGGTTTGGGAGGGAAAACACCTTGGTTGAAGCTTGAAGACACAGACTGCACCTTAATAAAAACATTTGTAAGCTACTAATAAAAATCACAATGGAATTATTTATTGCCCAAGATACTAATCGAAGCCTTCCTTCTTACTTACTACATGCTTACTATTGGTAGGCTACAAATTATGACCAATGTCGTATATCCCTATTTGTAGCTTATAACGTATGTATTTTATTTTCTTGTGCATTATATTTTTTTATTATCAGCGTGCGTGTGTGTGTGCGTGCGCACGCGCGCGCGTGTGTGCGTGTGCGCGTGCGTGCGTGTGTGTGTGTGTGTTGCCGCCTGCATTCGTGCGCCAGAGTGCAGCAGGCATAAATCCAAGTTCAGGCCCACATATACTGTAGGAAGCACGGACAAGCACATTAATTACAGCACATGTAGTCATTGTACAGTTGCATTCAATAGTGCTGCCATCACCAAACAGTACCGGGACATCAGTCACTGTGGCGGACAGTTTAAACAAGCAGAGTATTAAACATGTTTGGGCTGCAATGTAGCCAATGATGATCTGTCAAACGAACCTACACAGCTAATGCACACATGCTATGCGAGCTAGCACGAGCAAATAGCAGGCTGCATGTGCGTGCATACCCGTGTTGTGCACGTCGGGGGGTTACATTCACAATAAGGGCACTCACCGTATTGTCCGTGCGCTTGAGACGGGGCCAGGGAGGGTTTTGATGAGGAAATTACAGTGTGAAAGTGAACAGAGCTCCCCGGTTGGGATCCAGCACAAGTACACTTTACACCGCAAAGCAGAAGCGCTTCCGATCTATTCCTCCGCAAGGCGAGCGTGCTGTCACTTTAGTTCGCTTCACTTCGTCTTCCTCCAGATACCACGTGCGTGAGTTTATTAATAATTCTTTTCCTGCTTCTTCAGCTGAACAAAACTGTCTTCCAGTAGCGTTTTGATGGGCTGCCACGACGAGGGAAAGGAATCAAGAGAAATAGTACGGTCGCTCCTCCCTCCGTTTATGTACAGTAAGGAGCGCGCACAGCTCTCGCTTGTCCCGCATACAACCATTTATTAAAACTATCTACCGCTCTCTACAGGACCGCCACTGTAAAACACAAGCACGCATCAGCAACCTGATTACCACACGACGAAGATGGTAATGACAGTGACAGACGGACCACGTGAACCGCACGCACGGGCACAGCCAGGCAGTAGCCAGAGGACTCTGGGCCCCCTGAAAAAAATTGTATGTGGGACCCAGACCGCCCTCCACCCATATCATATACTGTAGGCGACATATTGCTAATGAATGGAAGAGGCTGAGACTATAGGTATGCACTTTTCACACTTCTGTTTGTTGAATCAGAAATTGTCATAACAGGGTTAGAATATTTGGATTATGCACTACAGTAGAACCTCAAATTCATGAGGCTCCTCTTTTCCTCATTTACTAGCAGATTAGCACCTAGAGCCATGTAAAGAGAGAGTTGCGTTATCTGCGGTCACTCCTCACTCCAATTGACCGTTTTTTCACAGCAATGGAGTATCAAAGTAGTTGAAGTTAGCCTAAATACTAAAAGTGCACTATAAATTCCTTCCTAAATTCTACCTTTGTCCTAGTCAAATAAAGCTGGTGAATTATAGTATTCACTGGGGTGGAGGGTTTAATGGACTGCATTTGCTGGGTCCAGTGGTGTGGGGGCATATAAGGCTGGATGGAGGGTTAAATGGACTGCATTTGATGCGTCCAGTGGTGTGGGGGCATAAAAGGCTGGAGGGTTAAATGGACTGCATTTATATAGTGCTTTACATTATTTTGCCTCACATTCACGGTGATCGCTGCCATGCAAGGTGCAACCAACCACCGGGAGCAGGGGGTTCGTCATCTTGCTCAAGGATGCTTACAGGTAGGTCAACACAGGGTTTGAACCCACAACCTTCGGGCTGGGAGCACCATCACCACCCAACCAACAGCACCACCAGCCCAACAACACTAGACCATCCTGCCCCCCATAAGGGTTCCCTTTGTTTGTGGGTTATTGATTCGCTTGATTGCTTTTCCTGACGAGAGTATAGCGAATGTTACGTGCCTGTGTTTGTGTTGTTAAGTTCTGCTGTTTCGTGTTTGTTTTGCCAAGCGGTGACAGGCATGTGAAAAAAAATATCTTTCTGATCGGACTAAACTATTTTTAATGAGGGGAGGGGAGCAGATATTTGCAAAATGTTTCAATAAATTGCATGTTTTTTGTGTTTTTTATTAAAATCTCAGGCATACAACGATAATGTATATTAGAATTATTCACAGAACAGGTAGTCTATATATAGTGACAATTATAGGGGCCCCTGGGTAGTGGGGCCCCTATTAATTGTCAGCACCTTTCACCCCACCAGCAACGGCTCTGGGCACAGCATCCCCAGCTCCTCCATGTGAGGTGAAGCGAAACGTTGCTTTCAAATTAATTTAGGCCATTACAGGTTAATAATAACTCATGCTATGGCTGCAGGTCTGTTCACCCCTATCCTGTCTCTTACATTTGTGAAAATACATCTTCCCTAGTAAAGTTTTAAGATTTGCTCGTTTGTTTGGAGGCCCAATTAACATTTATTATTTTTATTAAATATTATTTTTATTAATATTTTATTTATTTCAAAAAAATGTTTTATTGTAGGCTATAGTCTAAACTCTAAACTCATTATTTCCTGTCGGCCGCTTAGGTGTAAGCCCAGGTTGTAGTATAAGCTCATACTTTAACCCCCTAGTTAAGTGGGTTGTAATTACCATAATTTCCCCAACTGGCATGCTTATTATGAACCACTGCAGATCCTGTCAGCTGTAGCCGAAGCCTATGGGTATGTCAATGGGAACACGAAGCAGCTTATGTATTCATGCCTTTTCATCCATATTAGACTAACTTAGTCCAGGCAGGTACTACAAAACTGCTCTCCTGTGTGATATCGGAGCATTCTGTACTGTAGCTCTGCAGCCACACAAAGGAATCCCTCTTCCTTGTTAACAGGGTAGATATGGAGGGATCGCCTGCAGATTACATATATACGGATCTGATTGTGTGGCTAAACACTTACATCTGACCAGTCAAACAAGACCTCTCTCCAATAATCGAGTGGACTAATATGCACAGAGGCAGGATGTATGCTGTTTAAAGCTCTGGGAGTGGCACATTACATTTGACGGGCCTCATTTACAGATGAAAACACTTATTTTTTCATCTGAATTTAGCCCAAATTAATTGCAGTAGCACTGAGATCCCTCTCGCTCTGTTGTGTACGTGCGCACACTCAATACATACAGAGCAATGCCGTACCGTTAAAGCTGAATGATCGCACACTGTCAAACCAAGCTTCATCTGCTGTCTAAACAAAACGTACAGAGAAAACCACTTCTGAATATCCTTCCTCCCATTCAGGAAACGGTCTTCAGAAGGACCAACTGTTTATTGCACGCATTTGCAATGCTCCGGTCTGATGTGTTGCTCTTAACCCAAATGAGCGAGCTTGCTAAGAAATAGGGCAGGGAGCAAAGCATAACCTCAATGGTAAGCAGAAGCTTTAGATGCAACAATTGATGGTGGTACAGCTTAGCCCACAGTGGAATGCATATAGCACATGGGTGTTGAAATGCTGTATGTCTTTACAGACCTTCTTGTTGAGCTGACCGTGATTAGTTTGTGTGTGCGAGAGACATGCCATGTTTTTCTGAACTAATCTGTGTGTTTATATATCTTAGTATGTTTGCTTGTTAAAAATCACTTTCAGCAATGAGCTGTCTCTTTGTATGGTTTTCTCCTTGACAGGCCTGGACTAGAAAATATGGCTGGCATGGCCTCTTGCATTTCTTGTAAAGTGGCTTACAATATGGCAGCTATAAGAGCCCTGTTGCTTTTGAAACATAATGTAAACAACTGACTATCGAATCAAATGTAGTAAATATAAATCTCTCGCAACTGGTAAACAAATATATCACATCCATTCACGCTGTTAAAATCCATAACAATGCATTTTTGACCCATAGTTAGTCATAACATTCATCATAATTGGCAGACAACTTATAGCTCTCCACATTATACTGCATCAGAAACAGGATCGTTTACATTTGTGAACAGGACTAGGGGGAGAAACAATGCATGACTGAAATTACAAACAAAACCAGTTAACTGGTCAGGACATGTGGCACACTGGAAAAGGCTTAGTGTGACGGGTGACATCTGCAACAAGGAAACAAGACAGAGAATCCAACATGTATGCATGTACTATGGAGTACAGCCTATGTGGATCACAACACCGCCTGTTGTCTGTATTTTTTTATTTTTTTATTCTAAAAGTTTAAAAACAGACAGTGGTAAGGCAATGATAGAATAGATGTTTTTCTTTTCTAATTTATACTAGGTCAGAATGATTCTAAAGGGGTGACCCATCTGGAGATTACCAGCAGTCTTTATTAAAGGCCCACTGGCCATGTAAAATATAAGGCCTCATTATATTTTGATCACAACCAACTTTAGTTCAAATGAGCTGAAGATATGTTCACTGCTATCGTTCTGTAGAGAGGAACGTTTTTGAGGCGGTACTGCTGCAGTTTGTTTCAAGACATCACTGCTACATTGGGTAACACCCGATGTCTAACGTACATGTTTGCAGTGTACAGTGCAGTAAGAGCACTTTGCCCATTTAGATAATGATACACTAATAACACATAAACATTATAACATATTAATCAATGTCCTACCTTCCAAACCAGGATTTCAATCTACTGAATTAACTTATTCTCTCAATTGCACATACTGTATGAGAACGCATGTAATTTATGCTGATTGAAAGTAGAAAACAGAAATGAAAAAGAAAAAAAATAACTAATGGTTCAATTATTTGGAGTGCTTTTAAGTAATCAAGTAAGGCACATAACTATTTATATGTAAATATGAACCACAAGATCCCCCCAACCCAAACTATATACCTATATACCCAGCCTTTTTTATATTCTATGTCTGTTGTTAGGTAAAACAATTGTCATGTCAGGTGGTTGTAATAAGGATCCATGCAGAAATGTTATTGCACTGATTTATTAAAGACCGGATTTGAGGAAACAGAACTCAAAAGCCCATACACAAATAGCCAAAGCATATACAGTACCTGTATACACACTGATCCAGACCTGGGCCGACACAGGACAGGGTATTTAACACATGAGGGAATGATTACAAATTGGGACAGGTGAGGCAAAATGGAGCGTGGGACACGAGGATATCCACAGGTTTGTAACAAATGTGTAGTGTGTTTGTCTACATTTCTCCTTGACCCATTCATATGTTACTGTAAATAAGGATGAACCTCTAAATAGCAGACGACACCTGATACTTTATGTTTAAGGGCAGATATGCCCATTGAAAAGCTGTTAATTCGCTTTTACTGTAATTTGCTTTTTGCAACTACTGCATGTAACTAAGTAACCTCTTCAAAACCAACCCATAGAAGAGCCAGATGTGTTTATGAGCTAATTACAATTACAGACAGTGTCAGTCATTCTCGAGAATGCTTGCTAACTTCGAGATCAAATCAAAACAGTATCGCTCTGCAGACCTATGTGGCGCTCCTCACACACCAACATGCATTGTGAAGCAAAGCGTGCAGTAGTGCTACGGCTTTGTTGATGCGAGCGGTGTTCACCACTTTGTTTATGTTACTATTTACGGGCCAGGGCTGTGTAGAAGTATCAAAGTATTACAGAGAACGGTAAGATAATAAAATGGAAGGAGATAGTGAATGTGTCAAAAGGTGTATTATCTTACATTTAGCTTGCAATAGCTGACTTGACCTTTTACTTTTTAGTTTTACAGCATTAACGCCCCATTGTTGAGAAGCAAATAGCTTACTAAATGGAAAGGGGTTTGTTAAGTTGTATTGTAAATAATGTATGCATAGCTTTTGTACTAATCTAAATTATACATTATGTATATAAATATATACAGTATATATATATATACATATATATATATCAGTATAATCAAGTGCACAAACAAGCCATGACACTGCAGTGCAACTGTGACTTGAGTGTATTGTGTGTTTTGTATTATGGACAAATTGCATTCAAACTGTATCACTGTATCACCCAGACTTGGCATTAGAAAGAAGACTTCATGGCGGCGATGAAACAAAAGCTAAAGATGGTAATAGCCTACTCGATCAGTACATTCATTTACCATTAAGGTACACAAAGATGGTCATCATTTACATGTAATGAAACATTATACATTTATACAGCATTGTGTTATTTCTAACACCAGCTCTGTTCATGTGTTTTATGGTTGTGGGAGCAGAGGGGGATACTGTCGTCTACAGAGTCAAAGCTACAACACTCATCTGAATCTTCTATTCTTGAGTCAAGGACATTCACATTAGCTCTCTATCTTGAAGGCATTGATGCCTTTATGGTTGAATAGTTGACTGTGATATAAATATATATCGCTGTTAATTAACTGGTTCTCATATTATTTAACGCCTCTACTGCAATTGATCTTGTCGCTACAGTTTTCTTTAACACATCATACAGTTATCATTGTCAATGATTAATCTGATGTACCATTCAAGACACCAGTGCTTGACTGAAATGTTTTTGTGGGGTTTTATTTTGACCTGGAAGGCGTCCATTATGCGTAAGAAGGGTGAACCTTCTAACTGTCTGCTTCATTAGTCTCTCCTACTCTACAGTAGGCTATGTCAGTTTTATAGGGCGGGACAACATCTGGTTCTTTTGAGTATATGCAATTTTCGCATAACTTCATCCAACCTTAACCAAAGAAGCTAATTAATCAGTCAAATAAACTCAAAACACATGTGTTTCCAGAGGCTTTAATAGATATGTGAATAAATATTGTCTCTGTTTATGGGCTATATAGGAATATTACCTGTCTTTTGGTAGCTTGAAAAATGCTGGAATCCATTGAAGTCAGAATTTGCTGACTGCAAAAATCTGCTATCCTTCTTGTAAAAGTGCAAATGAATTCCAATTCAGAACAACTTTCTCTGTTGTTTGCTGATATAGATAAATCTGACTTTAGAGGAAGAAACACAGGGAACAGTTAGATTAGATTAGTTGATATAAAAGTGTGCGTACCTTACATTTTTCATCCACTGGCATGAAAACATTTCTTTCAAGCTTGATTTTTGACAAAAAAAACGAAGGCAAACATGGCTTTTTGCTAAATTGTGTTAGTATGCTGCATTTTTGTTAGAAGCTTTAATTTCTTTGTTCAGAGAAAACATATTTTTTAATAACATACTTTTATCTCATAATCTGTCATTTTTTTCTGAGACAAACAGAGACAGAGATTGATAGCAGAAAATAAAATACAGACTAGATAAAATTAAAAAGTAGTTAGTAGAAAGCAAATTCATTAGACTTAACCCTTAACATACCTTTATTTGAAGGAAGGTGTAACAAAACGTGACTGAAGGAATAAAGGAAAGCATTTTAATAACAATATTTGAAACAATAACAGAATACACGTGCAACATTAACCTTAGCTTTTGACAAACAATAACCCGCAGTGGGTGAACACAAATGCACAGAAGATAAGGACAGGGGTTCAATCACGGGACGAGGAACAGGTGTGGGAGGCCCTGATTGCCACCTGTCGCAGATCGGTAGTCAGTACTCTGGGGACGCCGCACGAGAGCGCGCCCGACCGGAGGGCGCGGCCCCGCCGTGGGACGCCGGCGTGACAGAAGGTACGTTTTCTCAATTAATGAGCCATAAATATAAATAACAATAATATTAATGATAATAATAATAATAATAATAATAAAAATAATAATAATAATAATACACTTTATTTGTATAGCACTTTTCACAACAGAAATTGTAGATCAATTGCTTGTATATTTAACTTTTCTTAGATGGTCCAGCAGTTTTGATGAGTGCTGATCAAAAGAGTGTTTTTCTAAGACCTTTTGAAAGTGATAAACTAGAAGTGTTAGAAAGCACTCATTCAAAGTTGGATTGATGATGACATTTACAAATACATACAGTATAATATAGTGACAGTAATATCCAAGATAAAATGCATGTATTTTAGCAGTCAGCATTTATATTGAATGAATTTGAACAATATTAGAAATCTTACCACGGCTACAGTAGGATTTGGCTGCCTTTTTATACCGTTGACATTTAACAGATTTCTCCTGCGTCTTCATTTTAATTTGTGTCTGTTTTGGTGATATTGCTGATTGAGGTAATTCAAGAGTCAGCCAATGCCTTTTCATTTATAGTGTGTTTTAAATTTAGGCAATTATGCTTGCTATGCTGTTATGTTTTGATTAATAAACACTTGCCAATACAATGAAATAAAGTTGCATGTTGTATCTTTAATATTAATAATATATTTTCTATGTAACACAAAACAATATATTTATATGCTCAGGTACTGCGGTGTTCTTTGTACACACAGATATAATGTCCACAACTTTATTCCATAAAAAGTAAACAGTTTCCTTTTTTTGTAGCAAAGTAATTTAGAAGTGCATACCATAATGGACATCAAATTAAAAATACAGACGTGTCTTGGGATATTTTACACAACATTTAGCAGATGAATATCTAAAAAAACATTTTTCATTAGCTGAATATTATTTTCTAATGTTTGTGTCACAGATTTCATTAGGTGAGAGATACCATAGGTACAGTATTATGCATTTGGTTTTCATGTGACATGTTACAGTATGCATACTGTAACATACTGTAAACATGTGCTATAATTTATTTGAGAATAAAAGAAATTACTCAAGATTGTCTGAAGAAAAGATGTCAATCTGACAGCTAAAGTTTCTAAATGCTGAATTTCCTAAAGAGGTTAAAAAATGTGGGAAACGTCTTCTTGCTTATACAAATAAGACAGCTGGGCTGACACTTGTATGATTTGTTGAGCTTTAAAAGGAAGGTTAGGATAAGAGGGGCTGTGTTGGATGGAATTCAGTTCAACCACATTTCTGCCTCAGCCTTAGCAGACAAGCCCATATCTTGTTCACCCTGAATCTCAACACATTTTCAGAATGTGTCCATTAGTTACAATTAGCTCTATACTTTATTAGAATTTCTATTACTGTGTCTTTCTGAACTGTTTTCAGAATTGTTTTCTACAAGTATTTCCATCATTGTTTCAAAATGCTTAGCATTAGTGTGCATTTAAGATATAGTTCTATGGAGACAGTCGTTCAAATTACGTTAGCAATCTAAATCATTTAAAATCTAAGTAATCCAAGTAATTAAGAATAAAAAATGACATAATGGAGTATACACTCAAGAGGGTATATGTTCTTACAATGGTGGATATTAAATATTTTGTAATCTTTCAAGAATCCATCTTTTAAACTTAAACTTTTAGACTTATCTGAACATTTAGCTAATTCCCGTGATGGCAGGGCAAATTATATTTCCCTCTTCTTTATTTTGAATGTATTGCATGTGTCTTTTTAATTAAGATAACGTATTAAAATACATTTCAAATTAAGCTTTGCATATATGCATTGAAGTTTGCATTCCACTAACAAACATTACAATATTCCCACATTTCCCTTCTTACAGTAAGTGGTGTTATATTGTAGGTGTATTGGCTGTATGTGTTTGTGTCTGGGTAAAGCATACACCATGGAGAAATGTGTCACCTAACAGTGGGAGCAAGTGGGGAATAAGAAACATCTTAGGGATTAAGTTGAAATGACATTTTAATAAAGCTGGCAGTATAGTCTACAGGTGACACAATTACTGTTAAGGGGCTGAGGGTGGCATGAAATGGGGGCCTTCTAATAAATGGACCCCAGTGTATTGTTATGGTTGTGGTGTATTACCCTAAAGTGACTTAATGTACAGTAGTACAATATCTAACAGTTAGATCATGTATTAATGCAAGTCATTCTGAAGATTAAAATCATATCTGTATTAGTAACTGCATGATGTAACTATAATAATTTTTTCACTTTACAGTATTTTCATATTTTTTAAATGATCAATCATGTTAGAGTGCTGCTTTTATTTGGGCATTTCTACCCCAGTCGACAGTTGAAGTTTGAAACAAAACTGTCCTTAAAAATGATGTGGATGGCTGTAAGGGTATACTGTATGCATGTCACTCAGTTCTGTATTTCCAAATACAAATCAAGGAGTATACCTTTAGCTGAATACTAGTCACTGTACAGTATCATTCCAATACAACGTCTTGTCAAATTGAGGAAAACCTTTAAATGGTAAGCGTGAAATGTGAAAGTGATATTTAAAAATGAATTAGATATCAGTCCCAGACTATACTAATTAGATTTTATACAACAGTTAGTTCCAACCAAGTGATCTGATTGGACTAGAGGCATTCCATGAGTGCCAATATTTCAGTCACGGCTGGGATTATCTTCAGCACTCGGCCTACAGCCTCGTACCTACGACCGAATCACAGACATGCAGATATTCAGTCTAACGCACACCCTCTCGTGTGTTATTGCTTAAATACTTTCAATGTTATAGAGTGAATGGGCAGTGCATACCTTAGGTCATGCTATGGGACTTTCCAGCTGTCGTTAACCTTTATCTGTCAAATAGCACCCTGTAATATCAGTTCTGTAAACAGTTCTTCAAAAACGTTCCTCATTTGGATCTTTTGCATTTGGCAGCTGTGGTAATTAAAAAAAAAACATGATGTAATTTTAGCAACCCAGCTCTCTTGTCTCATTGATGCAATAAATTCAGATGTATACATGGTTGCCTTTTTAATTCTAAAAACATTGCAACCTCTTGAGAGCATACATTTCTCTCAGCCAGATAATCTAATTCCATCCTACAGGCATCCACCAACACGGCACACAATCTTTGAAGCATCAGTCAAATCATTTTCAAAACTTCTCAGTCGCTCCAACTTCTTGTCTCTTTGTACCATTTTCCCTGAGTTAGATAACTCGGTGTGCATCATCACAGTAGGACATTTGCATTTCAAACCTATTTTTTCCCCACATCTATTTTTCCCCTCAAAGGAGAGGTACTTAGATGTCCCTCAAATCTCATTACTGTTTGGGCTTAGCATTGACAAAGGCCGTTTTCCTCTGGTTTTGCGGTACAGAGGAGATGAGTGTGGCAGCGTCCCCGCAGAGCACAATTGGAATGCGTACGACCAGCCGTGAGGGGAAACCTTTGAAACACGCAGCGCCAACTGCCTTGTTCCAGTGTGGGGGTGTGTCTTGTTTAGCCGTGATTAGCAGGAACCAGCATGACATGTAAACACAGAGCCAGGTTCTACTGCCAGAGACGCTGCACACACATGATCTAAAGCAGATCCCTGCTGGTAAATGTGAAAAGTGAGGATGTTTTGAGAGTCTGATAAGACGATTACTATGCACCTGATCTGGAATTTAGAAAATAGCCATCTTCCTCTCCCTGGGAAGGACAGTAGGCTGTGGTTTGTGGGCTACCCAGTCAAACATGTAGCTTATGTATCCCTATGCAAGATGTCTGCCCACTACCTTGTAACTGTACTTTGAATAAAGCCACGTTGACTGCCTAATGACCTAATTATAGTAAGTGTTGCGAGAGCTTTCCAAATGTGGTCATTGTTGAAAGGGAAAAGTTATTTTGCCGCAGTGAACACGTGAAAGCACAGATAGGGCCCATGATTAATTGACACCAACTTGCCACGTTACTCGTAATGAGGCCAGGAGGAAAGAGCTTCCTCCATATTACATTCAGTATTCCCGTGGTGTACCCATGCATTCACCACCCACTCATCACCGGCACCATGAATCTCCCGGTACCTGCCCTCTAACAACGGATACAAGTCTGACAGTGACAGTTGGGGAAAAATTACGATCGCGAGGACATTGGCACGACTCTCTGCCAAATGTGTGGCCTGACCTTGGCGTGGAGGTCTGCTCATGTTAAACTGGAAGATTTTGAAGTGTATTTACCTCCACCACGCTCCAGAGGCTCCATGTTTACCTTCGCGCATACGGAAAGTTTCCCCGTCTTGCGTGAACATCAATGTTTTCCGACAATGGCAATGTATACATGTAGGAATTAGTGGCATAAAAACTACAATGCTCTATCTGTAATAGTGGGGCCCTCTTGGCCGGCTCACCGGGACACTTACTGAAATCAAACATTTATTCAGATCAGCCTTATGAGTGGAAGACTTATTCTAAGGTTCAGAGTGATCAAGAACAAATATGTAGGCTATGTGTGGAGCTGGAATTGTTGGGAGATAATCACACTATTTCTGTTTCTGTCATCTGTGGTGTTTTACTGGAACACCTAAGACTCTTTCTTTGGTCATAATATCTCCCTTGACAGCAGTTCAAAGACACAGCTACAGAATTTTAGAGGTATATTATTATATATATATATATATAAAGCTGACGTGGGTGCTGTAGGAATTGAAATGAGAGCTAGCTAAAAAGCAATGAACAAACATTGACAAACCTGTAGCTGTGTGCACAGATAGATTCACTGTACCAATAAGGTAAAGCGGTCCTGAATGGTATGAAATCTTTATGAAAGGTGGAACATCAAGATGTAGAGGCAGGAGCTACAGTATATAGGCCTACTGGATGAATTCAAGCACACATTCTCACAGAGCACATTTGACTTGCTGATAGCTGACATATGTCTAATTATGGCATTACAAAATTACATTGAACAGCAGTTCAAAGACACAGCTACAGGATTTTAGAGGTATATTATTATATTATATATATATATGAACCCACTTCAGCTTTAGAGACGGCTTGTTCACATGGCTGAGCTCTCAACATGTTGCATTGTACACTTTTCCCAGTCGCAGGAACACATTGCCCAGAAACGTAAAAGACAAGATTACAAATGTGACATCACAAACTGCCATTGCTACACTTGCTCTCAATTTGAGATTATTGTAAATCATAAACAGCCAAATCAGCCAAATTAACCGAAGAGCTGCACCTGTTTTTCAGTTGAACTGAGCTAAAGCTCTACCCACTGCATAAGATCCAACTACATTCCCTCTGCTACAACCCTCCATTGACTTAATGCTTTATAGATTTTAAATCAATGTGTAATTTGTCATAGACCGTACACTAGAAACCTGGACGTACATTTTTAGTCATATGTGTTTTATCTATACCGTTTTAGCTTCCTCCGCTATGCACCTGCTGGCTTCATCTCTCGTCTTCAGGTTTTATCTGTGCAAGAAATCTTTTTTGAAAATAAGCAGGCACTTTGTACTAAGTCATCCTATAAATCCTATTCTGAGGGTGCCAGAAGAAATAAAGTGAATTTCGCGATGCATGTTTCATATAGCATTCTCTGAGCAACTGAAGGTCACGGTAGAGTGAAAGCTAGCTGTGTGTGTGCGTACATGTATGACAAGGAATCCGAAAACAAAACGTATTCTTCTGAAACTGCACAGTGTGCGAAAATCAAGAATTGCAGCAAAGATTGCTCCACTTTAAGTTTTACCATTACACTCTACTGTGTGATATAGATTGTCAGTGTATAACTGCATTCAAAGTTATTCATTCTAGATAACTAATGCTACTGTAGTGAAGTTAGTAAATTATGTTATCAGATAAAGACATTTCGTAACTGTCACCAATGTACAATATAATATATACAATAACAGGATGTACTAAACTAAACTAAGTGAACATTAGAACAACAAATATTAATATCCAAATATTTCCCGTTTTAAAATGTCTGCATCCATTGTTAGTGTTACATTTATACATATGTATTTAAACTCATCTAAACAAAATAATCTAATCAAACAGACTAATATAATAGTATCCAAACTATCCTAATTAAGCAGTGTCCAAAATTAACAAGTAAAAAGATACTTTTCGTTTATTTACATTGCTAGTTTTTTTAATGCTAGAGGACAAAAGTCAAACAGCCATACTGTATATCGTATAACGTCATGTGGTTATGAATAGGCCTAATTATATGTAAAATACCTGAGAGCTGACCTGAGAGGTCAACTTGTCAAGTTTCATTAAGGCATATGACGAAGGCTGTATTCTCCTGTGGGTCATATACTGTACCTCTGGTTGGAACACTGTAAATAATTATGAATATTCCCATTTAACATTGGTGAACCAGAAAGTGAACATAAAGCAGGAACATTTAAATGAGTTCAACTTCATTCTACAATCTCAATTCAAGTCAAATTAAATGCAGATTTTTAGACGAGCACATACGGATTAGGAAAGGAAAAGTATTGCCTTTCAGTATGATTGATTGGTGTGATTTTATCAGCCCTCCTTTTCCAATAACGCCATCATGCTATGATATCATAATTTCTTATTACATTTCTATGTCTTGATTATGACATCAATTATTAAAACCAATACATCCGCAGAGCGTGTTCAAGGGCAACTAATCTATAGTTGTGGGCAATATGCAATGACATACTGTACAGTGTATTAACTGAGCCCATAGACCATAGCAGTAGTAGGCCTAAGAGGGCATGTAAGTCTAATCAAATGTGTGTGCGTTCATCACCATTGCGTACTCGATCCCTTATGGGACGTAAATGTAGGGGAGTGGAGTAGGCTTAGGAGGACATGTGTGCAGACATTGATCTGAAGTGTGTGTGTGTGTGTGTGTGTCGTGACTAACCACAGCTATTAGACGTGGCCAGACAAGAAGCAGTCGAGGGAAGCGGTTAACTGGCAGTGAGGACATGAGCAGCCCCCTTATCCCCCCCCCCGCCCCCCCCATCACCAACGCCCACCACCGAGTCCATTTTGCCTGGGTTACATTGTGGTGCAGGGACCCCACAGCTTTCTTTTGGGGTCCCATTAGGACATCAGCACCCCCCCCCCCCCCCCCCCCCC
>JAODUH010058485.1:6984-17947 GCA_027564835.1 Typhlichthys subterraneus | reverse complement strand
CCCCCCCCCCCCCCCCCCCCCTCTCTCTTTCTCTGGCTCATTGCCTCTCATCCATTTGTCAAACTGATAAGCCTTGATATACAGTCAGGTGCGGATCTGTTTACAGCCCCCGTCTTCACCAATCAAAACCACCATCTGGGTCCTGCGCACCCATTGGCTGGCCCTGGAGTCGGTTCAAGGTCGCGGCCCTGAGAGAGAGAGAGAGAGAGAGAGAGAGAGAGAGATAAGGATGTTGTTGGACTGGGAGTCACCTGTCTTTTGTCCCAGGACACGTTGACAAGCCACTTAGGCTTGAGTAATTCCTCTGTCAGTGTAACTGATGAGTTTGCCCCACAGACGCAGCGCGGGAGAAGGGCCCAGTGTATTCCGCTAAGCGAGGCATTAGTCACGACAGCGCTTCTCTAATTCACCACGTGCACGGGTCCTTTACATAATGCATTAGCGTCTCTGGTTCCGTGGGAAATAACAGAATAAGGATGATGTTGATTGTGTTTGTGCAGAGCGGTCCGCGCGGCGGCCATGTAATGGATGTTGCTCTGTCTCCGAAGGCGTCCGTTCCTTTTGCCTGTACTCACCTGTGAAGATTCACTCTCATCTCACAGATGAAAGGCTCTCCTGTAATGCTGACCCAGTTAGGCACATCAGTACGTCCTGTAAAACCTGAGGAGTGAACTCACAAAGTATCACTAAGTCATTTAACTCATGGCGGGTCTATTTCTTCCGGCTGATCACGTTGCCATAGCAACCAAGGATTTAGTGATCCATCAGAATTATGATACAACATCTTGGATTTGTTAAGCGATATGTAGTTTGGCTCATTTGCCTTCATTACTCCGCCAGCGTCACCAGCGGCGTATATATCAAGTGTGTGCCTCAGTGGGAAAAGCACGGCACACTGTGTCCCAGGCAGACACACACACTGGGAAGGAAACGGAATGTGTGATTCCTTGTTAGTGTCGGGCTCTAGTCAGCATTGTGTTGTCAGAAGAGGTCTGGAGGCCTGGACATCTTACACTGTTGAAAGCCCCCCCCCCCCGCCCATCGACTCTCTCCAGCATCGTGGACCACTGGCGCTGCTCTAAACATTCATCACACGGCGGCGTGGTGATCAAGTCACTGGATGCTAATTACCTGTTGAGGATGAATCTCAGTGTCAACTCTCTGGCCCCCTTCTACTCATTAACGTTCTGTCCTTTGATCCCCCTTTTAACCCTTCCCACGCCATCCCCGGGTCTTGAAATAATCAGAGCTTTGCATCTAAATTGGACCGGTGAGAACAGGACTAATGAAAACAGACCAAACACTGACCAAACAGCCAAAGTACTGCTAGTTAAGACAAATATTCATACCTCCTCTGCCTCTGTGTAATTACATACATATATATGAGATTTCCAGCTTAAAGTATGGACCTAAAAACAACATTAAAGGTGCAATCTCAATGTGTGTCATACATAATATTAAAATATCTGCAATACTGTTGTGTATTGCTGACTGAGATACTACAGTAATCTCCATTCATGTAGGCTGTTCTATTTGCAGCAGACAGTTTCAAGTTGTTTGTCATCCATCCACATATACAGAAATGAACAAAATGCTATTACTCATAGTCTTGGCTGCCAACATACAGCTTCACAATAATCAGAGGTCTACGTGTAGGTGAAATGTTCCCAAAAAGATACACTATAAGGAACACTCTAACACTAATGCAGAGAAGCAGACAAATGTTGATTTCACATTCATCACCATAGAGTATCAAGGTTATACTGCCATTGTAATAATGCAAAACTTACAAATACGGAAGCAGATGGTTTTATAGGGAGGGAATGCAACCCTGTTGTGAAGTGAGCGGTGGACATCGTGTGAATTATCATTCTACTAAGGCAGCTCTCTATCATGCAAATCAATATTCAGAATATAAATATGCTGTGCTTTTGAAACAGATGGCTTCTGGTCTCGTGCACGGCTAATGGACAGCTTAGCAAAGCATCGCATCAATTTGCACACGTGCGCTCGCACACACACACGCACATACACACACACAGTTGTAATTATGCATATTTGATTGTTGCCAGGAAACGGACTCTGGGGTTTATACTTGCCTGGCTTCCAGCTCCAGTGGAGACACCAGTTGGAGTGGAGTACTTACAGTTAAAGGTATAATTCCTCCATGCATGTAGCAAACGCTATTAGAATGTATTAGAATGGAACCACATAGTCACAGACAACATTTATGCATTTTCTGAAGCATTTCAGATGATAAACCTTAAAGATAGATGCTGTTAAAGGTGTACTATATCAGTAGCACTATCACCCTACATAACCTGTAGCAACATGGGTGTCATGGGAACCAATGTTATCTATCACCCTACATAACCTGTAGCAACACAGGTGTAATGGTAACCATGTTAACTATCACCCTATCGTCCCCCCCCCCGCCCCCTCCCCAGAGAGCGGCAGCCCCTCCTCCTCCTCCCAGGCCGTGGTGGAGCCCCTCCAGCTGCCCGGCCCCCCCCACAAGCCCGTGGTCACCGACGTCACCAAGAGCAGTGTCACGCTCACCTGGCAACCCAACGCCCACGAGGGGGGGGCCGCCGTCACCTCCTACATGGTGGAGGCCTTCAGGTAACCATGACAACCCTTTGCCCCCTCCCGTCACCTCCTCATACATGGTGGAGGCCTGGTCTGCCTCCAGTGGGCAAGAAATACACACTGTCTCTCTCTCCCCCCTCCCTCTCTCTCTCGCTCTCTCTCCCCCTCTCCAGCTGTGCATTCATCAAACCAAACATGCTAATGAATCAGATTTTGCTTCAGTGGGGGAGAAGTGCATGGAATCTCAGGGAGGATTGGTTTCCCAAACAGTAGCATCAGTACGGCTGGATGAGAGCTTAAGATAGTGGGGTGTCGTTTTATGGACAGATCGGCTCCCTCTCCCTCTCCCACCTCGATTCCTTGGTGCTGGTGTAACTTCTCCACCCAATCTGAATGTATTCACACTTTATTGCTGTGTGCTAAATAACATATCCTTGCCTGAGGTGCTGTGGATGGCAGTGTGTTTGTGTGGTTAGGCTACTGTTGTCAACATAATGTAGACATACTGTTCCACACAATGTCTCAGTGAGGCCCAGATCTTTCTGTTTTGTCCTGGGTGTGTGTGTGGAAGGGGGGAAGCAAAACATTCACTGAGGGGTTCTGTCGGAGGGTATTTATATTTCTTTGTTCGTCACAAAGGGGGATTGTATTAATGCTAATGTTATTATTGTTATTACCTTCTCCAGCTCTTCATGCAAACACAAACCTTTAGAACTCCACAGCAGTGCTCATGTTTTATTGTTGTTGTTTAGTCATCAACAGATGAGTTTAGCCCAATGTGCTTGAGCATAGCATGTAAAGCATGTGGCAGTATGTGGTTGGTCTTTCTTAGTGACGGAAATGTGTCAGTGTTTGACTAATGTTATGTGCTCTGTCTCTAGCCAATCAGCAGGCAGCACATGGCAGACAGTAGCGGACCTGGTCAAGATGGAGACCCACACCATTGGTGGCCTCTTTCCCAACACCATCTATCTGTTCATCGTTCGAGCTGTGAACGCCTACGGGCTCAGCGACCCCAGTCCCATCTCACAACCTGTTAGAACCCAAGGTGTGTCTTTAAGCTCTCACACCCTGTTAGAACCCAAGGTGTGTCTTTATGCTCTTCCAACCTGTTAGAACCCCTTGTGGACGTGGATTAAGTGTAGTCCTGGACTAAAAGAAACATTTTCAGATTGGGAGATTTCCATTGCGAAAAAGTCCTCGGACTAGTCTTAATTCATTGTTGGGAACCTGAGCCAGAAACTGAGATTTGTATCCATCTGATCTCAGATCCAGTGATGGGCATTTGAAATGATTCCACTTCAAATATTCAAATACTCAAAGTTTAGTTTAGTTTCAAATTGCATATTTTACATTTAATGTTAATTTGGTTATCAACCTGATTGAACCTCTGACCGCCACACTTCGCTTCGCTTGCTAGCCAGTTTCCGCGCCAAAGGATAGACTGCAGTGGAACTCAGAAGAGAACGGCCTACCTTTTTTGTTTATTATTGATTAAACAATTTAAAATGTCAAAACTCTTAGAATACTTCACACAGACATGACACATATTCAAAATAAGTATTCGAATACTAACGCAATTTCTAATATACGAACATTCGAGTAATCGTGCCCATCCCTAGTTAGAACCCAACTGTGTGTGTGTGTGCGTGCCCATCTGACGCTGTGCCCCCCCCCCTGTCCCCCCAGACGTGAGCCCCACGGGGCAGGGCGTGGACCACCGGCAGGTGCAGAGGGAGCTGGGTGAGGTGGCGGTGCAGCTGCAGGATCCCGTCCTGCTGCCGCCTGCGTCCCTACGGGTGTCCTGGACGGTAAGCTCCTTCTGCTGGACTAGTGTGTGTGTGTGGGCGTGCATGTCTGTCTGTGTGTGTGTGTGGGCGTGCATGTCTGTCTGTGTGTGTGTGTGTGGGTGTGCATGTCTGTCTGTGTGTGTGTGTGTGTGACAGTGAGGCATTACAGTGCTTTAAGTGGCCAGGAGGTTAGCGCTGTATAAATGCAGTCCATTTAGCTCCCTTCTCATCGAGGAATATTTGAGCCTATACTCATCTACCCCCCTGCCTGAAGGTGGACCGCCAGTCCCAGTTTGTCCAGGGCTATCGGCTTCTCTACCGGCCCCGGGGGGCCAACTGGCTGCTCCAGGACATCCACTCGCCCGCGGAGCGCTCGGCCGTCCTCACCAGCCTACTCAAGGGCACCGAGTATGAGGTGAAGATCCGGCCCTACTTTGACGAGTTCCAGGGCAAAGACAGCCAGACCCTGTTGCTGCGCACCCCAGAGGAAGGTAGGCCGGTGACCTCTGACCCCAGGGTGTGAATTTGACTGGGTGTGGAGGGGATTCTGTTCTGAAAGGGCGAATCAATATGGCATTATTAGATTTACCCTGAACCTCTGTCAAGAGAAATGATACATGATGTTGTGCAGCCCTGGAATTAGTCTGAACCGGCGGGGTTAAGAGACAGCTAATCGATGCGTCACATAAATAAACCCCCACGTCAGTGTGCATGTCATTACTGAGCGATGTCAACGATACATTAGTTAAATCAGGGTGTCTGTTACCTCCACAACAATCTTGCAGCCCATCGGCTTTATCGTTGTCATCAGACGATAAACTTTTGGGAGCCAGGGTCAAAATATTTGGGATACTTCTGGGGTTCCGGTGTAGCCAGTTGATATCCCGGCCAAGACATTCCTCTTCCTTACGCTGGGCACATTCTTTAAAGCTAATGAAAAGCTAAATCATTGTCAAGTGTTTTTCCGAGATTACATTTCAGCCAGTGTGTTCCGACCTCTTTTGCTCTCCACACAGACGTGATTGGTCACAATAACTCGGACTACAAACGTACTACAAACGGAAAGCAGGATGCCTCCGACACCAAGATCATGTGCCGTTGCCTAAGGAGATATTACATACATGTTCATATGCAGATGTCTGTTTATAAAGATGACACCACCTGCTTGTCCTCTGTGATCATGTTGCTGACCTCTCCTCTCTCCTCCCTTCCACCTCCTTTCCTGCCCAGTGCCCAGTGCTCCTCCCCAGGGGGTGGCGGTGGCGGTGGGGGCGAGGTTGGGAAACAGCACCACCATTAGCGTGTCCTGGGAGCCTCCCCCAGTCGACACACAGAATGGGGTCATCCAGGAGTACAGGGTGGGTGGCACAAGACCAGGCCGTCTCTCCGTGGCACCATGGCTCAGACTAGCTGTTTTAGCCATTAGCTATGTTTAGCTATTAGCTGTTTACTGCATTTAGTTATTAGCTAGTATTAGTTATTAGCTGTGTTTAGCTATTAGCTGTTAGCATTTTTGCTATGTTTAGCGGTTAGCTATTAGCCACTAGCTATTAGCTATTAGCTGTTATTAGCTATTATAAGCTATTTGGTATTATATGTTGGCTGCTTTTAGTTATTAGCTGCTAGTTGCTATAAGATAATATTAGCTTTTATCTATTATTAGCTTTAGCTTTTAGCTATTAGTGGCTATTAGCTAAAGTTAGCTGTCATCTATTATTAGCTATATCTTTTAGCTATTAGAGTCTATAAGCTCAAATTAGCTGTCATCTATTATTAGCTTTAGCTATTAGTGGCTATTAGCTAAAGTTAGCTTCCATCTATTATTAACTATAGCTTTTAGCTACTAGTGGCTATAAGCTAAAGTTAGCTGTTATCTATTATTAGCTATAGCTTTTAGCTATTAGTGGCTATAAGCTCAAATTAGCTGTCATCTATTATTAGCTTTAGCTTTTAGCTATTAGTGGCTATTAGCTAAAGTTAGCTTTCATCTATTATTAGCTTTAGCTTTTAGCTACTAGTGGCTATAAGCTAAAGTTAGCTTTCATCTATTATTATCTATAGCTTTTAGCTATTAGTGGCTATAAGCTAGTTAGCTGTCATCTATTATTAGCTTTAACTATTAGCTATTAGTGGCTATTAGCTAAAGTTAGCTGTCATCTATTATTAGCTTTAGCTATTAGTGGCTATTAGCTAAAGTTAGCTGTCATCTATTTTTAGCTTTAGCTATTAGCTATTAGTGGCTATAAGCTAAAGTTAGCTGTCATCTATTATTAGCTTTAGCTATTAGTGGCTATTAGCTAAAGTTAGCTGTCATCTATTTTTAGCTTTAGCTATTAGCTATTAGTGGCTATAAGCTAAAGTTAGCTGTCATCTATTATTACCTTTAGCTATTAGCTAATAGTGGCTATTAGCTAAAGTTAGCTGTCGTCTATTATTAGCTTTAGCTATTAGCTATTAGTGGCTATTAGCTAAAGTTAGCTGTCATCTATTATTAGCTTTAGCTATTAGCTATTAGTGGCTATTAGCTAAAGTTGGCTGTCATCTATTATTAGCTTTAGCTATTAGCTATTAGTGGCTATTAGCTAAAGTTAGCTGTCATCTAATATGAGCTTAGCCTAGAGTGGGGCAGCTGAGCACCAGGGAGCCTTACTGACCTTCTCCCGCGTGGCTCCGCCCCTCTCAGGTGTGGTGTATGGGCAGCGACAACCAGACGCGTTACCACGTCAACCGTACGGTGGGCGGAGCTCTGCGGTCCGCTGTGCTGGCGGGCGTGGCGCCGGGCGTCCTGTACCAGGTGGAGGTGGCGGCGGTGACCGGCGCCGGTGTGGGCGCCCGTAGCGCCCCAGTGTCTGTCCTCATCAGTGAGTCCCCCATGCCACCCCCTAGTGCCAGAGCATGATATTACATGTACATTACAGTAATTCATTTAAAACATTTATTTTAATTTGTATTAATTGTATTTAATTACAAATAATTAAGTAAATAATTTTAATACAATTAATTCATTTTAATACAATTAATTACTTTTATTAATGTAATTTAATTAATTTCATAATTTGAGTAGAATTACAGCTTAACAATCCACAATAGTTCTACAGTATCAGCAATACTCTGTTCTATAGCTCATACACTTCATTATGCAGAATTATATTGACCCCCCCCCCCATCCCCCCCCCAGAGCTGCCATCTGACCAGCAGGCCCTGCCCGGTGATGCCAGCCAGGGCCGTGGTGGCGAGGGGGAGGGCGTGGTGAGCCTGGCGGAGCAGATCAGCGGCGTGGTCAGGCAGCCGGCGTTCATCGCGGGCATCGGCGGTGCCTGCTGGGTGATCCTGATGGGCTTCAGCGTTTGGATCTACTGCCGCCGCAAGAAGCGGAAGGAGCTGAGCCACTACGCTGCTTCCTTCGCCTACGCGCCCTCAGGTAACCCGGGGCCGCCCGTCACCTGGCAACCGGGACGCGTTCACATTCGCCAGAACTGCTGGCGAACGCTTCTGGATGGACGGCTTTCTGCGAGTTAACGCGTTAACACCAGTCTATTCTACCGTAAATCCACATTCAGGGTGAAATATGATGAACAGATGAAAAATGTGTGTTTAATTTGCGATTAATTGTGATTAATTGTGATTAATTGTGATTAATTGCAGTAAAAACACTGTTATCAGTTGACAGGCCCTTTAGGTATGATTTAGCTGGACACATCAACGCATCTGACAGTGAGACAAGTTAACCACTTGAATTGCTGTAAGAAGATTCAATTAAACACTTGCATGTATATTCTTGCGATAACTCCCACCTGGCTACACATCTCCCTTAGTTCTCCCTTCCCTCAGACTGTTTGGGAGTGAAAGCATTTGCATTGAACTTCATAGCAAAGGAAAAACTGTTTGAAACCGTTTGTGAATGTTTGCCTTTGATTGCTATTTTGAACACGCCGCTGGCTTCATGTGTGGGTGAAAGTGTAGTCAGGAGCTGTTGTGTTCTCTGTGTGGATACGTAATGAAGAATTCCCTGCACACGAACAGGAACAGAACCTAGTTCACATTAACAGTCCAGTTTTCTTTTCTTTCCTAGTAGGATTCCCACATGGAGATGGTTCAGGACTTAATGGAAGGTAATCAAAACAGTTTACCACCAATTATTGTGTTTCTGGCAGGACAACTGGATCATGTTACCCCCTAGTATCCCTACGCTGCGTACTTGTTTACGCAACCTCAATGCAACATTCTACGTTACTTCTCTTTCTGGTTACAATTGGTATCCATGGTGATGCTAAACGGTCCCATGGCAGGGCCTAGTAAGCTAATGAAAATGAACAACAGCTTTATTTTAGCTATAGCCAGGTCAAGACTATGCGACATTACTGCATATGCAACACAGTGTTGCAAGCTCTACACTGCGCTCCATGGAAAATGTATGGAATTCCTGTGAAAAGCTACTATGCAACTACGCAACCAGTGTGCTAGCGCCGTTAGCTTCTAAATATTCTGTGCCGCCTTTACTTTTTGTGCGTCTGTACTAGTGAATGCTACAATGTGCTTGGTGGTGTCTGTTTGTGGCCCATGGCCCACTGAAGTCACGACGTGCCAAGAGACGCCAGAGCTTTAAGAACCAGTGTTTTTTAACGGGGAAATGCCCACTGGCGCCGTGTGATGCATGCCGACGCCAAGGTTTTGAACTCTTCTTGAGCGTCAAGCCATGAACATGCTTTGAATATCTGCATATGTTTGAGCTCTTCCGTCACTTATGCTTTGAACATTGAATTCCTTGACGCTCCGCCAAACGCCGCCACCAAGGGGGCGTTGGCCTTTAGCCTCACCTGTTGTCTTCTGTGCATTCACATCACACGCATGCAAGGTTTTTACGTGCGCAAGCTTTTGAGACTTAAAGGATGAGTACGTCATCTTGGAAAAACCAGTAACTTAGCCATATTTTGAAAGATACAATCGAAAAAAAGCACCGCCCCTTGCCCCAGTCATCCTTCCTAAACCACGCCTCCAATACACGTGAACGCACAATGAATAGGATGAGTCCACCTTCCACCGGAGTAGCATTTGTCAAAGGAGCACATCATCTCTTCTACCAGTACTGTATGCCTTCGGTAGAATCCGCGGTCACGATAGTGCACAATTAAGCAGAGTACGCGTAAGAACGTAGCTCATGCAGACAGACAGTTAGGCCAGCTAATCGCTGAGTTCGGTCCGAACTTTATGACTGTGCGCGGTTTTCACATTTCTGCGACTCTCACAGATGACGGATATTTCTAATCGTATTGTCAGAGCATTTAATTTTGTCTTTGCTATCAGGGTGTAAAGAGAATTTCAAGAAATATTACTAAATGTGCTTCTGAAGCAAATGACATACTCGTCCTTTAAGAGATGTGTAGGCGTGGCAGCACAGCCCACTGACACAGCGTCACAATATTAAGCCCACGCCATCATCCCTTCCCCTCACCCTTGCAGGCCGGGCATGCTCGGGGGGAGTATGGGCACCCACCCCTGGCTGGCCGACTCCTGGCCCACCCCCAACCTGGTCCATGGAGGGAAGGAGGCGTCCAACTGCTGCTCCGCCAAGCCAGACCCGGCCGACAGATACTACAATGGTAAGAGTCACATGACCCGGCCCACAGATACTACAACCGTAAGAGTCACATGACCCGGCCGACAGATACTACAACGGTAAGAGTCACATGACCCGGCACACAGATACTACAACGGTAAGAGTCACATGACCCGGTACACAGATACTACAACGGTAAGAGTCACATGACCCAGCACACAGACACTACAACCGTAAAAGTCACATGACCCGGCCGACAGATACTACAATGGTAAGAGTCACATGACCCGGCCCACAGATACTACAACCGTAAGAGTCACATGACCCAGCACACAGATACTACAACCGTAAGAGTCACATGACCCGGCCCACAGATACTACAACGGTAAGAGTCACATGACCCAGCACACAGATACTACAACGGTAAGAGTCACATGACCCAGCCCACAGATACTACAACCGTAAGAGTCACATGACCCAGCACACAGATACTACAACGGTAAGAGTCACATGACCCGGCACACAGATACTACAACCGTAAGAGTCACATGACCCAGCACACAGATACTACAACCGTAAGAGTCACATGACCCGGCCGACAGATACTACAACCGTAAGAGTCACATGACCCGGCCCACAGATACTACAACGGTAAGAGTCACATGACCCGGCCGACAGATACTACAACGGTAAGAGTCACATGACCCGGCCCACAGATACTACAACCGTAAAAGTCACATGACCCGGCCGACAGATACTACAATGGTAAGAGTCACATGACCCGGCCGACAGATACTACAACGGTAAGAGTCACATGACCCGGCCCACAGATACAGTTGTAAGAGGGCATCACATGATGCGCTGTGGTGGAACGGGATTGGTCCTCGCAGGTACCCAGGTACCCAGGTACCCCTGGCTGTGACCTCACAGCCCCGTATAGTATCTGTCTGTATGAAGCCTGTGGGGGGGGGGGGGGGGGGGGGGGGGGGGGGGGGGGGGGGGGGGGGGGGGGGGGGGGGGGGGGGGG
>JAODUH010058474.1:0-17947 GCA_027564835.1 Typhlichthys subterraneus | reverse complement strand
TTTATCTCTTTACTGAGGTGGTTTACTGAGGATAATTACCCATCACCACCACTATTGCCTAACAAACTTCCCTCGATTGATTATTTAACAAATTATCATGACTGATTATTCATGTATTACCTAAGTTTTGGGCAAGTTTTTTTTAGAATGCTATAATGCTATTAGTATAGGCCCATACAGTAATACCAGCATAAAACGCGGCCTATCTGCAAATGAACTGAATGAATCAAGCCAAATGAAAACTGTCTCATGGGGGAGGAGTTTCAACCTTGTGATTTTGAACATAGCGAGGCTAACGCCAACTTGTCAGAGTGGAGGGTGGTGGGAATTAATTGACAAAAGCGCTGGAATAATAACTGACCAACAAACAAACCAGTACAAGTGAAATACTTAGACTTTTAATTGCGCGCTTTGACAACAGCCTCGTAGCAGACTCGCAGAACCACCATGACACATTTTATACTGCTATTATCTGTTTTGTTTGTCTTTAAGAAAGGAATGGCGAGCGAGGATTTAGTTCCCGTTGGACGCGCGTTGCATCTAAATACGGTAAACTTTTCTGCCCAGCATCAGCACCATCAGAATGTGCCCGATTCCCTGCCAGGTTGGTGAACCGTTTCAGGACAAAGAAAACACTAAAACACACGAACGCTTCATTGTTTTGTTATTGTAGAGTGTATGCCTAGTGTTTTTATTATGCCTAAAGGCGTATGGACTTTCTTGCTGTAGCAGATGGACCTAATATGTAACAAGTATAAAGTAATTACAGCCTACTAGTTTAGAGGTTTTATATCACACTGTAGCAATTTATGTGACATTAGTATAAATCCAGAATCAAATGTGCTACTGTAGTTGTGAGCATCATCATTCGTATTTATTGATACATTACAGTAGGTTACATGTTGGGTAAACGTAAAAAAATATAAATGGTTAGGTATTTACATTGGACTCAGAGGGACAAATTAAGAAGATTTGCATTATTATAATTATAAACACACACACAAACCACAACCTGCCTTGTTTACAGCTCTCTGCATGCAGAGGTGGTTGAAAGGGGGATTTGTGTCCATACTCCCTCCTCAACTGTTTCATGACTAATTAATGAGTAAGTAGGAGTACATTCCCCACCATAATGTCACATGAGGTCCTTGTCTGTCTCAGCCACCGCCGCAAAAAAAAACACGCTTGGAACTACAGAGGAGTGGTGCAGTAGTAGTTACTGAAACTACACAATGTGACCTCTGTGGCTTTACAAGTCACCCCCCCCACCAACCTACTGCAGGCTATACCAGTCTCAATATTAATAAGACCTTGGGTAAATGGACTGTGTCCACACTCTCAAATGCAGTGAGAAGAATTAACAAAAGACACCATGGCTGGAACAGATGGTATTTATGCATGCCAGCATCAACTAGAACGTTCTCTCTTGTAATACAAGATCTGCTGTAAGAAACATATTTGAAACGCTAGGGGATTTGACCTCTGGTAGGGTTGAGCAATTCATCACCCCCTTGTCTTGCCGATATTGCTGACCTGCGATTCATTTTCTTAAGCTGATTTGGGATCCGCGCTGAGATATGTGCTTCTGTGGTTTGTTTACTGGTGGAATGTACTGAATGGCCTACTTCCAGCACACACACGCACAAGCACACACACAGTCTGGTTGGGGTCCACAAGAGATAATTCTCTGCGGGACCATCTGGCTGTCGTGACAGCGATGTACCAGAATTGACAATGTTTCTATATTCCGTCCTGCTTGCCACTTGGAATACCACTTTCTGTACGGCAACAAAATAAACATCTCTTTGGTTGGCATTCATTTCTGAATGTGTATTGTGGAGAAAACAGAAGAGGAAATGGTGTAGAGCCGTACACATGATTCACAATATGCTTTGAATATATTTGATATTATTTAAATGAAAAGTAAATCAGCCAGGGAAACCCAAGGTTTATTATAATTACAGGACTTCTTGAACAACCAATCAACCGATCAGTCTTGACAATAGCTATCGCAATACCCAGTGACAAATACAGTCCCTTTTGATGCAGTCCAGGCACCTCTTTGTGGTGGGCTTCAGGTCTCTGGGAAGATTATTGTAATCCGGCATGGCTCATCTCCACTGCAGATTTAGTGCCCCCATTCTGTCATCTATGGCCACAGGGCGTGTTGATGTGTATACAAAACACACATAAACAAAGTGCACATTCCGTGGAGTACCTTACCACAAGGGTATGATTAATTTGAAGCCTAGCATCTACCGTATCTGTCCTCATGTGGTAGTCGAACAGCTGTTAATGCCTCCCTCCCCCAGTATTATGGATGATTTGTCTAATACAGCCATAACAAATACGGATTTTAGAGAAAATAATATGTTCCTAGGTTATTTTCTCATTTCCATATGTAGGTATCTAATGCTTTTTCAACTTGTTTCTTGTGGTGGCTACATCTGGCTACACTGAGAGGATTCACAATGTAGCCACATGAGGAACAGATGCTTATGATATTATCGCTACAGGGGAATATAATGCCATGCCAGAGGCATTTGGATTCCCCTGCTCTCAGTGTTCACTCTGCTCAAACAAAGCAACAGTATGAATATGTTAATATGTTATAGAGTGTTTTATTGCTGTACTAGATGAGACGGTATTCAGTGCCTTCAGTGTTATTTGGAGGCAAGGAAATAATTACTCAATACTCATTGATTTCTCACAGTATGATTTTCCCAGTGTGTCTGTGGATTTGAACAAGCCGTATTTATTAATTATAGGTCATACATTTTATGACATGCAGTGCTATTCCTTCAGTTTGTTATTGCCTGTTTTATCATTAACTTACACGTGGTATATTCATCAAAACAATATGATTTATTGGGGATTGGGATACTGTCACCTATACTGTAAATGGGACTCTCTGGGAGATAATGTGGATGAGCACAATGACAATGTAGTCAATATTTAATAAAAATAAATGTATTATTGGAAATATACCATCTCCTGCCTCTAAAAGATGATGTAGCAGTTTGGTGTCTGGCATGACTGCTGCACTATGCTAATCACAAGTATCGGTGTTTGTGTCTACCTCATTTGAATCTGTGTCTATATATAATCATAAACATTCACAAGGGAGCTCTGCAAATTAGTGAGGTGAGGGTGGTCAGTTACATGTATATGCCACATCTGTAAGTGAACCTTTATAGCCCTTGGGAGGAAATTGCTTAATTATTCCCCATTAATGCTAAAGTCTGTTGTGGACATGTCTTTGTTGGAGCAATGCTTAGCAGTGTTTTTTAAATACATTCTGTTCTGTACCTCGTAATTGTAATTTCCAGTAATTTCTTCGAAAGACACTTACTGTACACTAAGCGTAGAAGAGGAAGCTATTAAAGAAGCTAACCATTTGTGGTGAATATATTCCCAGGTTATTCCTTCAGCCTGAAGGTTCGCGTACTCGATGCACTAAGTCGTCAGGACCTGCGCCAAGCAACAGTGGATGTTTATGTCAACCACAGCAGAACTAGCAAGGGTCTTACTGATGAGGATGGTGTTGCACAGCTTCTTGTACCCTGCAAAGCTGGGCTACCCATCACCGTTGTGGCTAGCAAGTTTGGCTTCATTCTCACATCGCTGTCATGGATAACAGAGAAAATACCAAGTATGTGGACATTGGTTTTTGTATGTTCTAATGCAGGGGTGGGCATTTATTTTCACTTGGGGGCCACACTGATAATGTCAGAGAACTGCGCGGGCCACGTTACTTTATTAACAAACATGCTAATTCTTTTAACATACAACACAAAATAGCTAACTTTGCTAACTTGCATATTTATGCATAAAGGCTTTTTCTATACAACACAATTTTCATAATAAAACGTAACAGTTCATTTTAACTATGTATTTTTTTAAGCAGCAGTAAGTAAACTAACATTCTGCAGAGCTCGTCGAGTAATTTAATGTTGTATTATTATTTTTATATGTTTGATGCACAGGGCGGGCCGGGTAGAACGTCTCAAAGGCCGCATCCGGCCCCCGGGCCTGACTTTGCCCAGGCCTGCTCTAATGTGTGGTTATAAGACATGATGGTGTGCTTTACTGAGGTTGTGTATTACTGGTACATAGTGTGTTTTCTGTGAACTTATGTTTTGGTGCTCTCAGAATCTGTATAGAATATCCAGTGCTGACTATACTGTAGTGTAGATGGCCTCTGAATATACCTCCAGCTCTAGTCTTCTGGAATGCTCAATAAATACAGTGTATTGAGTGAACATGTCACATGCCAATTAAAAATATCAGTCCTGACTGATGCCATAGCACCATCTAGTGGATAAACTTCTGAGGGGTTTTTTGTTTGTTATATCTTTGTTACAGTATTTGCCTCAATGTCTCTGATAATAAGTGATCTGAATCAGGGCAACATTTGGCTCTATGAAGACTCTATACGTATAACTGGGAAAACATCTGGTAGGTGCTATGCATTCATCCATCCATCAATAATAGTGCTGCAATAGTACAGACTAATGTACACGGACTCACTTGTGTTTTCTAGATCTCTTGTTTCAGCCCAGTGTTCAGTTTCCTAAGAAGCTGCTGAACCTGACAGACGGCAGTGATATATCTTCTTTCAAAGCCTATATGACTGTTCCTGAGTTCACAACAGATAGCACTAATGTACTCAACATTCTTGGCATTATAAGTCATAAATCAGGTGAGAGAGAGAGAGAGAGAGAGAGAGAGAGAGGGAGAGGGAGACAGAGAGAGAAATAAATGTATGTCTGCTGTCAGTATATTTTAATGTATTTTACGGCATCATTATAGTGGCTATATTATGAAGACCTGAATTACTGTAAATAAGTCACGGCTAGAAACTAATGCTTCCATGTTTGAAGGATACACCAGCATAGAGCTGAGACCTGTGGCAGCTGTAAGCATCCAGATATTCAACAGAGACGCAGAGATCCACGTGAACGGCCCCTTTGAGATCACTCTACCTCTACCTGACCACTGTGGCCTGCGTAGCTCAACTGCTGTTCCTGCGTGGTTCTTTAACCAGACTACTGGTGGGTTAAAGCCAGGGTGGGTTATCCACGTAAGACTACCAAACTAAAGCTTTAAGGAAGTGTTACATCACTGTTGTATTCACCGTGTTTCACATTTCACCTTATTTATGAAGGTTCAATTACTTTATGTCCAAAATACAATTAGTATGAAGGACTTGACACTATCTTTTTAGTTACCTTAACTGTCAAGATGACCATCAAAAGATTATCATCTGTCTTTTTTATAGCTACAGTAGTACAGTACTACTCCTGTCATTAGATGGATTAAAGTTTAATGAATGTAAAGAGGCCATTTGACAATTGCCCTTGCTCTCTTTCCCGACAATGCTTTTGTCAGTGCCAGGACTTGACCTCCAGGGGGAGTGTGACCTACATGCAGTGCCTTGGACCACACAGTGGTCATGCCTCACTATGGTCATGAACTTGTTTGGTTAACAGCTTTTAAAGGAGAAGAAGGCCCTTTCTAGGGCATACCGGTTTTATCTAGTCTGATTTACATGACATTAGTGAACTGACGTTTTATTTAAATGGTACATAACCCCTTGACTATGATGTTGGCCAACAACTGGATGTAATTATGTACCAAAAACAAATAAAAAAACTACAAACTGTAATAGATTATTGTGTAAGGCCACGTTCAGACATTCATGTAGAAAAAAATAATCAGCTGAAACGGTTGTTATGGGAAACACCAGGTCTTACTACGCACTTGTGATTGGTTAACTGTCAAAAAAGCGAATGACGCAGGGCTTTTCTTCTGAGAAGTTGAACTTTTCTCAACTGAAAAAGAAGCCCAGAGCTGCTGAAAAAAAGTGATGCGGCCGCGATTCAATTCAGCGCCCATGGCGCTTTTAAAAACACGGTTAATAGGGTTATGATATAGGGTTATAATGTAAAAAAGTAAGTCTGAAGTAAGGCAACATTATGAGACTATATGTAGAAAATCTATTCATAGAATGTGTATTTGTTTAGGTGGATGGATGACAAAGGGACTGGGAATGGTTTTGCAGGTTGATGGGAAACTACTCTGGACCTTCTCAGCTCCTCATCTGGGATACTGGATTGCTGCACCCTTTTCCTCCTCCCGAGGTATATTCTAGCAGGTTTACAGGGCGGGTCAGCTTTCTTTGAGTTTAATGTTTTAAATGTATATAAGCAATATTGTAAGCTAATACACTTTTTGTAAAATTCACAAAATATATCCTCGCTACCTGTCAAATATCAACAAGCTATCTCCAGAATGATTTTCTATACCTTTTAAGGTACCATATCATTTGACTATCTAATTTACTGGGGGTTTTTTTCTATTTCAAGGGGTTTTGTGTTTTTTTTTTTTTTGGTTCAATAACGTGACTGGATATCTGACAATTAGAATACACAAATTGTCACACCAGGAGTCAAATTTCACTGGCTTGTTTTTCACATGGGGCATTTTGGCTAAATTCTACAGAATGTTACATTTCCTTTCAGACAACACAACTGACCTCACAAATGGAAAAACCAACATTCTACGATAACAGACCTTTAAGGGAAATTGCTTATGCCTCAACATGGGACACATGTTGCAGGTTTACAGGGATTTCCCTTTTTCAACCATGTTTTCTTTTCCATTAGGTTTCATGGGATTTGCAGTCACAATTGACTTCATCTCACACCATTCCTATTTTTTAATGGCAATCCTGGGAGCAACACTTCTCATTCTCATTTGTTTGCTTGTTTTCTTGCTCTGCCGTCACAGGTACTGTAATATAATATAAATGTAAAAGAGTGTGTATAACCCTGAATTGTGCAGGAATAATTGCTGTATTAGACATATACATCTGTATTAGGTAAACACAGAATAGCTCAATCTATTTGCTAGTAGCATTTTGACTAAACAAGTTTAATTAAATTAAAATAAAAAACTAATATTATTGAGTTACAAATATACCCAGACTTCCTATTTATCTTTATCAATGTCTTCATTTTGTGCTTTCTTTTGAAGTTCTCCAAGTGACATCAAGAAGGTGCATGGTACTAAATGTCCAGCTGTTCTGAGAAAAGACCAAACCACATCAACATACAACAGCGAACTCTTTGAAGTATCTACAGGACATTCTCAGCATCTAGCGAACGGGTCAAACCAATCCTCCACTGAAAGGGAGGAGGACCAAGACAATGACTCGGTTATTTCCAAGCCAAAGGGCACTTTAATGACGAGCCCAAAAACCACAGCACATGGATTGATCCACTTTGATGAAAACGCTATAGGCATTATGTTGAAGTGTAGTCAGCCAGATCTGAATGTGGTCTCTAATGATGAGACAAGTTTGCACAAATTCTCCCAGCAGATGAGAGTTCCTCTGTCTCAGAGGGAGAATTTGTTGTTCTATAACCATCCGGTTGCAATTCTTCATGCCCCAGCATTCTTCCACGTGGAAGAACAACCAGAGCAACCACTAAGGAGCAAGTCTGTGACTTCACACCGATCAGGTGATTCCAGCATCTCCACTCACACAGAACCACTGAGTAAAGAAGACCTTTCAGTCTTGCAGAACCATGTTCCAGACTCTGAGGTTCAGCTTGAGGTTGCCGAAGGCTCCATGCACCTTCCCATCCCCCACCCATCCAGGTGTCACTACACCCTCCCAGAGTCGGTGTCAGTACCCGGAACTCTCAATCAAATCAGTGAAAACAGGCTCTCCTGCTCTCCTGCTCATATGACTGGCGAACTCCAGGGAAATTCCGAACACGACCTGGTGGAACTTTCCAGAATCCCTTCGCCTCTTCCTCCCCGGGCCTGGTTTGTATCACTGGAGGGAAAGCCTGCTGCTGAAATCCATCGCAGCGTCTCAGAGCAGCAGAGGAGACGCAGGCCAGTGGAGAGCAGAGACGCCAGCCTGGATTCAGGGGTGGATATGAGCGAACTGAACCAAACAACCACAAGAAGGGTCTTAACGCTAGAACACAATGCCACATTTGTCAAAAGTACACCCAGCAATAGGTCCCCTTCAACACAGTGAAATGATTAAGTTACTGAGCACTGCGTCTATTTAAGCACCCAGTGGACATGTGTAATGTACTGTGCTGTATATATACGTATACTGACCTTAATACACTGACATAAACTAAACATACTATTAGTATATTAGTGTACAGTATGTGTGTTATTTTATATATTTAAAGGAATATACATTTATTTACTCTGTTTGTTAATGTTGTACCTGTACAAAACACCCTTTTTTTCCAACATGCTTGCTTTAAGAAATTAAACCTATGGAAATTATATTTAATACCTTAAAATGCAACTGAGACACCTTAAACCAGACAGAGAGTAGTAATGACTACATACAGTATATCAAATATTGTTATTGATTATCATTAGCAATGCCAAACCACTAGAGGTCGCAATTGTTCCAATATGGCTACATTTGAAATCATTGTACTACTGGATCTAATATATGTATATATCAAGCTTGTAAACCATTGAAATTGTAAATGGTCATGTAAAATATACAATTTTCAGCATTTTCATTATTGTACAGACAATTAAAAGATAAAATGCATATACGGCTCATAGTAGATGTCAATATTTTAGATTTAGTGACAAAAAGACACCACTTTTTACTTATATGTGTCCACAGGGTATAGGAAACCCCTTTGTCTGTATACTGTATATATACTGTATGTCTGACTGATTAATCTCTGCATTTCATTATGTATGGAAACAAAAAAAATGTATGCATGCGTACTTTGTAGTGCTAAAGTATCAAGTGTCTTAAAGCCTTAAGCCCCTTGGTATATTGGGTTTCTAGGGATAAGAAGCTAGCTCTGACTTAACAGATTGACAGGTCAATTAAAACCATAACTTCTTGTAATTGAACATATGGCATATAGCAGTGAACTCATGTAAAATCAATGGATTCATATATTTATAATAATATAGGGGAATCATTTTGAACTGGGCATGATCCAATTCCTACATTGATTTCCTGGGAAACAGCCATGGCCTCCTGGCTCTGGACCAAGGAACTTTGAGTGTGAAATAAGAGCATTGCGACAAGGTGGCATGGCGATATCTCTGGAATGGAAACAGTCTGACGCACAAGCATGATCATAAAATGCACTGGTGGATTAGCAAAGGCCTATGGGAAATATGAATGACAGACACTCTTACACTCTGTGTTTTCGGCTCTCCCCAAGGCTTGTTCTGCTGGGTCTGTTTCACATAGGAAACTACTTGTCAGCGTGTCAGGAATTCCCTGATTTGTGAACTGGCCGTTTTCCAAAACCCCTGCTTTGACAATCACCTCACCTTATCTTCCTTAGAGTGCATCCTCTTTGTTGTAACTTTGAATAACACCAAAGGAATCGAACAATGGGATACAGCTGGCATTTGGCACTGGTATGCTAAGAATCCCACATCATCATAACCTGCTAGTGAATGGGATCTTGCCTATTCATTAATTGTAAATGTAATGAAAGACAACATGGCATATATAGCATGCTGTGTCTTCTTCAGGAGTGCAATGGTTTACAAACATTTTGAGCCATGACCTGGAAGAATTAGTTCAGAGCATGCCCCCTGTGCATACTTGGGTCGCAAGTTATATTGTACATTATAATATTGAATAATACAAGGAACTATTAACATATATGCTATTGTTTCAGCCTTCCTTTGACAGGCATGCCATTCCAGTTCAGGGGACATTTCTATGAGCTATTGCATTGCCAAGGTTTTGCAAGCAGAACTCCCACCAAGTCAGTCAGACATTGCAATCCATTGGCACGAAAATATAGCTGTTTCACAGTCAAGTTACATTACACTCTTGTTACACCATTTTAGATGGTCCAGAAAAGGATAAGGATTTGAATGATATTGCAATTTCAATAAATGTTTGCATACTTGATTATTTTTTTTAATTATAATTAATTATTAATTATTAAAGTATTTTCATATAATAATAACAGGCCTGTGTCCACCAAACGCGTGTTTAGCGCAGAGAGCGTCCACAACCTCAGAGCGCTTCCAGAGTGTTACATGATAAGCGATTTGCACTATGCTCACCACGAGGTAGGGCGCAGAGCATACGGAACAGCTTTGCCCCCTTGCTTCACTCGAGTGTACAAAACATGTGGCCTCATATCAGATGATACGATCAAACAATTGGTCATCGACCTTCGGCCTATGGTGCTCTGTCACCAGGTACACTTATGATCATCCTGCTGTTCGAACATGGTGGTCGTTAGTCCATGACTAGCACAGGGAGGCCGTTCCAACCAATCACTCCTCTCCAGGTATCTTCATCATAAGTCCTGGAGACTCCATTCAGGGTCTCCAGGAAGGCTGAATACTCCAAACTTCATACGCACAGAACAGTTTTCCCGCCCACAATCCGTAGGCGTAGTGAGACGACCCTCTCGTCCACCGGGGTAAACTCCAAGGTAATGCATGTTAGTATCCCCACACCCGCCCACTGCATCACACCCTGGACAACTAGAATAAAGTCCATCCCCTATCCAGGACAGAACCAAGATGTAGAGGTAAGCCGCACCAGGTCTAAATGGTAGCGCTCCACCTCTTGCACAAGTTCCGTCTCCTTCCCCCACAGCGAGGTGACGTTCCATGTCCCCAGAGGCAGCCTCTGCCGCCCGGGTCTGGTCTGACAAGGTCCCTGACCTTCGCTGCCACCCATATGGCAGCGCACCTGACCCCCACGGTTCCTCCCGGCTGGGCTCCGTGGCAAACCCATCCACCAGGCGCTTGCCAGCAAGCCCTCCCTCTGGGCCTGGCTCCAGACGGGGACACCGGGCTTCTCCTTTTTTATGTTGTTCCATAAAGGATATTTTTAACCATTCTTAGTCTGGCCCCTTCCCTGAGACCACTTTGCCTTGGGAGACTCTACCAGGAGCACAAGGCTCCAGAATACACAGCTCTCAAGGTCATAGGGACACACCTCTCCACCACGATAAGGTGATGGTTCCCAGAGAGGATTACTTACTAATTACTACATAATACTTAGTTAATTATCAAACATTTTCTATGCAATATACATTGAAATAATGCACATTTTTATTCAGTGTTTCTCTGTGGTCCTGATGGCATCATCAGTCTGTGACCTCCAGCTTTCACTGGACCGATTTGCAGCCGAGTGTGAAGCGGCTGGGATGAGGATTAACAACGCCATCTCCTTATAGGGTGAGAGATAGGGTGAGAAGCTCAGCTATCCATGAGGAACTCGGAGTAGAGCCGGTGCTCCTTTGCCCCCTGGGCGCCTCCCTTGGGAGGTGTTCCAGGCGGGAGGAGGCCTCGGGGAAGACCCAGGACTAGGTGGAGAGATTATATCTCCACACTGGCCTGGGAACGTCTCGGGATTCCCCAGTCAGAGCTTGCTAATGTGGCTCGGGAAAGGAAAGTTTAGGGTCCCTTGCTATAGCTGCTGCCTCCGCGACCCGACTCTGGATAAGCGGGAGAAGATGGATGAATGGATGATGTATACAGTAATAATGCCAAAAATGCATATAAAACTATACACATAACCTCAGATTAGGAAATGTATACATCATTTGTATACTGTAGTTTACAATCCTGCAGTACTCTACTGGCAGTACTCTACTGGCTAGGGCTAGAGTGGTTTAGGTGACTTTAAATTGCACACAGAGATTCACAGTTATTTACAGGGTGGTACAGTGCAATACAATATGTACACAGAACACATTGTATTTTAACAATGTTTCTTAGAATTTCTCTGAACCCCTCTTCCATTTTATAATTAGCTAATTCCACTGGTTGGCGTAAATGGGTTCAGAAATAGCTCAGGCTTTTAAATGGAGCACACAGGGATCCTCTTGGGGCTTAGTGGGTGAAGTATCACTTCACTTCCTACATTCTAGCAATGCACACGCAAGTGCATAAGGTGTTACATTTCATCATGTCTACCCAGTATGCCGTTAAACGTGGGATAGCCTAGGTTGTCAGTATAGCTATCCCACGTTGAAGGGCACCACATTCAGCGTCATACAGTTAAAAACAATAGATTTTTTAACAAACAATGTTTTACAATTTATATACATACTGTATGTAAATATATATATATATATATATATATATATATTATATGGTGACAAACAAGTTTGTGTTGTAGGAACTATTTTCATGTGCAATTGTTTTACTATTCCTCTGGATTGGATAGAGGACATCTACAGTACATGCTACTGCAGTTCTAATTCTGTAATCAGAGCCCCTGTCAAGGCAGGCGGTGAATGTAACCCTTTGGCAAGAGTAGGATATGTGTTACCCACAGATGCCTCGTTGTTATCAACAATATGTTTAGACATGCAAGCTTGTCACTAGGAAGTGCACAGTGCTGATTGTCACTTGTTCTGCCTTTCAATATTAAGGAATTGTCATTCAATGAGGCTAATGATCAATGCCGTTTAAATGTACTGACAGCAAAGGAACACTTGTGCTTTATCTATGTATCATTAAAGCATCCTCATGTAAATATTGAATACATGATATGAATAGATAAAAGTGATTGTTGATGACATTGTCAATTAGAGGAACTAATGTTGCCTTGATTGCATTCACTTATCTTCATCAAGATAGTTTAATTATGTAGTATTCTTTTTATTGATTTTGTTATGTTCATTTAGTTTTTTTTTAGCATGGCAACATTATAAAACCATTTCAGATACTTCCTGCTAAATCCTAGCATGTTCGTTCGGATCTGCTTTCTAGATTGTCTTGCAATAAATTGTTTATAATCAAATGTTATGGAATCAGGGGTCATTGTCTACAAGACAACTATGCCTAAGGATTGGTCAATGTGTATGGCCATAAGGTGCGTTCAAATGGGGTCCTGTTTACTGTGTTCACAAGAAGAGACAATATGAACGCTTCCCATTGTGGTATTCACGACATCGTCAGTGGAAATGTTCATAGAGCGCAGAGTTCACGAGTTGTGACATGTTTCCAGACTTGTTCAGAAATGGCAGAAGCAATGGATGTAAATGTTTCAGTGAATGGTAGTCAGTCTTCAGAGTGGATAGCCTACTGCTCCAAGACAAATGATAGGCTATTTCACATAATATAGTGGCTGGCAGTAAAAAAGAACATGTTATATATAATATATAATGTGTCTCCTTTTTCGTCTCACCTCTTGTTCCTCCGTTATGTTGTTGAAATACAAAGTACCGGTAAATCAGATCTAGAAAATATGCGAAAATAACTATAATAATAAATATTTCGGGGTCCATGTCACCATTGCCTTGTGACGGTCTCCACACGACTTATCTTGAACGCACGGCTTCAGTGTACGACATTTCATCCTGTAATCACGAGCCCATTTGAACGCAGCATTACTGCTGGTCAGACATGAAGTCACAAACTTGTGTGGGCTTTGCACAGGGAATATTTGTCAACACATTGTTGATGGTCACAAAAGGTGTCTCTCTCATCTATTGAATGCAATGAAAACTAGAATTGGACAATTTGTATAGGACAGCAAGACTAGTTTATAAGATGTCCAATTTTCAGTCGGTACGCCAGTACCAATATGACATTGATGGTTTCTGATGCAATGGTATGACAATGTGATAACTATGAAAAGGTAGAGTAGAACAATTTTCAAATTTCTTCCTACTCTCACTTATGGTCATGAAGGGTGAGTCATGACCGAAATAACTAGATCACGGGTACAAGTGGTCGCAATGGGTTTTCTCAGGAGGGTGGCTGTCGTCTCCCTTAATTAAGAGAGAACTACACCAAGGCATGGACTAGCGGCTGGGCATCTTCGCACGACAGCCTAATTACCGTCGCGATTGTGTCTGCGCAGACAACCCAGAAAACAGAAACAAGGAAGTTGCGCGACAATACTGACAGCTAAGAGCGAACCACAACACTGACACCAAAATCTAGTAGCCTATTTCTTGCGTTATCAAATGTAGGCCTTTCTATGCCTGTTTTTAATTCAAAATTAAATGAAGAGAAGAAGGAGTCATAGGAAACATAAACAGAGCAACACATGCATAATCGCATATCGCCTACTCTTTTACCACGGTGCCTAAATGTGGAAGGGAGCCTGGACGGAGGTACGAATGTGAATGTCTGTTGAATCTTGAATATGAAACTGATTTCACCTCGGTTCCATTTGCCATGATTTCAGGTATGTTGAAATGCAAACAATAAACAGTTAACTTGTTTTTGGGCTGCTTAATAAAAATAAATATTCTCACTGTTATTACAGGTCTTTGTGTTTTTTTATATTGATATTACTCTGCAAGAAAGCCTGAAAAGCCTTTACCTAGATTCTGATTGGTGGAAACGTTAGCAATTTCCTCCACCTCTCGCTGCCGATTAAAAATTTGAATCGCTAGAAAAAGTTGATAGTGTCGGGTTTTGGTTGAGAAGAGCGGTCGGTCCAGCGGCTACAGCAAAGGGTCAATCAGTGACCTGCCGATTTTTGTTGATAAACAGGCGCTCCCACACGCACAAGCGAATATCTCCACACTGGCCTGGGAACACCTCAGAATCCCCCAGTCAGAGCTGGTTAATGTGGCTCGGGAAAAGGAAGTTTGGTGTTCCTGGCTGGAGCTGCTGTCCCCGTGACCCAGCTCCGGATAAGCCGGTGATGATGGATGGATGCTCTGCAACACACACACATCTTTTAGGCATAGTTAAGGCAGCTTCAGAGCACTACAATGTGTGTAAGAGGATCAGAACCCCATAGCATTTAAACCAAAACATTTGGCTAATCATTTCCCTTTTATTATCCGTCCAGCAAACTTAATAAGGGATGTTCAATTATACAGTCCATCAGTTAGTGGTATTCCTTTCACTTGAACTTTCATCTTGATCACAAAATCAACTCTTTTTTTGGAGAGTTTCAGTCTGATAAACAATATGAAATGTGACACATGTGTTGCAGATTGGGAACGATCTGCTGAAGGCTTCAAAGCAGCGGAGTATGAAATGTTTATTTATGACTCTTGACCAGCATATTTGGCCTGGCAGAGATGATAACGCTAATATACAAACATACATTTTCCATGCACAGATGGAACACCAGTGTTGCCCTTTTTCTTTGGAATTGGTTATGATGTTTACTTGGGTTCGAATAGAAATTCAGACCAGCTGTTTTTCAAGCTGTCCAATGTATGTCGCAAAGAGCTGTCAGTAAGACTGCAAAGACTCATTTTGTCTTGTGGTTTGTGGTGGTTCATAGCTTTTCCTTTATGTGAAAATAGCTTTGATGTTGTGGAAAAGTCTCTGATAGTCTGTTCCAGGTAATTTCAGGCACTCTACAGATGTTTCAGTGTGTGTGCGTGTGTGTGTGTGTGCACGCATCTGTGTGCATGTGTGTGCATGTATAAAAATGTTTTAGATACATATATTTTATTACTGATATCCACAATATTGTTAGCTCTAACTAGTTATAGCTTTCTCACATCTGTGTTTATATAGGCTATGCTGCTGTGCACGTTGTGCATGTTTGTTGTGTTAGAGAGGGAAGATTCTGGCCTGGTGTCGTTTAAATACATATCATATAGTCACTTGACAGAGGTGATTTTTGTAGTCCTGGGAAAAGTTGTTTGTGAACACTGGTAACATTCATGTTGAGACCCAGACAGGCTAAAGCGCTCCAAGAGAGAAACTGTGGCTTCAGCAGGTCAACGCAAGGCCCCTCATGTTTTCTTTGCTAGGATTTGTCATGGTAGACAGTGCAGATAAATCCCTTGTCTTTGGTAAACCAAGTGATTCACTGAACATCTCTCATTGACAGCTTCAGCTGTAAAAATACAAGGAAGCAGGCTTCCTACAGATGTGTTCTGGTTGCCATGTTTGCTCTCAGACACATATATAGAGTGATATAAATGTCAAAAGTAGGTATGAGAGAGGGTTTGACATTATATTCAATTCAATGCTTGGTTTTAACTTATGACATGTCAACACTTCTTATTTTTTCTTTTTTAATAAACATTACAGCACTATTCTTGAAAGCCTACATAAAATATTTTGAAAAGCAATGAACCTTTTTGAAACAAGTCATCCCTGTGTTATACTCAGACAGACAGTACTTGGCATTGAAATTAGTTAATGAAAATATTTAATTCTCAGCACACACTGCCAAAGGGCTCAAAAGCAAGCTGGTGGCTGCATACGGATTACTGTGTCTACGTGCAGAGATAGGTGTTTGCTTTATCAACACATATACTCTGAAGCCAAGGCATTATTTTTATACAGTAAAAGTATATTTTACTGCAGCCATATAATGTTATTATTGGCTCCATTAAAAGTTCATAAAGATGAAAAGCAAGGCCAACTGTAACATTATATAATATATACAGTATATATATATTTAAAAAAGTGCTGTTGTTTTTTAATTTTGAAATTGCAATTTGTATGCTCAGGCATTTTTATGTAATAGGACAAAGAAAGGGTTTTAAATTGCTACAATTACTGAAAATTTAGCAGAAAACCTGCTAAATTTTTTCAGGAAAATCCATGTCAGTTTTGCCTCATTGTAAACTGCTGTGGGTCCTCTGGCATTTACTTTTGCAAACATCACATTTTTCAGCTTGCGCCATACAGTACTATGACTACACGTTATTTTCCAAAAGTCAGTTTTGATTTAGCTACATTTCTGACATTTCAGTAGAAGCACTTGCACTTTGGGGCATGTGCTTGTGATGTCTCCTCTCGGTATGTAGTTTAGCGTTTTCTTTCTGAAGAAAGTAAAAGCTAAAATATGCAGAACAGTACATACTTATATGCTTAATTACAATGTCTTTGGGTCCATTCAATATGACAGTTAACAATAGCTGTATCTCTGATTTCATTGTTACAGTACAGTACAGTTGTGCGACGTTGTGGTTGTGAGCTGTTGTGTTGGTTGTGTTGTGTTGCGTTTGTTGCAACGAGCTGCAGAGAAAATGTAATGCTTCCACCATGCAATGGAGGAGAAAAATGGGAGGACAAAAGAACAAGTTGAGCATCTTTGCTGTCCTCTGGGTCTTCTTGTTCAACTGCTAAATGTCTTCTAAAATAGTCACCAATGTCCCGCAGGAGCCCCTGTGGTATAGGGGCACATAACTGACTATAATGAACAATGATGCTGAATTCTTTGACACTTCATTTAACAATATGCATGGGGATGGGGAATGGGGAATGGGAGCCATGCTGCAAATATATTGTAGTAATTACCTTTAGCTATGGTCCCATAAAAAAAAAAGAAACAAACTACATACTTATGAACATTTGAGAGGCTGAACAATAAATGTCAAAAAACAATGTGGATTATTATGTGGTTTAAAAAAGATTCAAAAACAGTTAAGTCTGCCCCTATGTCTCACACCAACACACACATACCACATACATACACTCACAATATTGATACATCAGTTCAGGCAAGGCTTTGTCCATGTCAGCTAGGCAGAAATCAGCAGAGAAAGGATAGGATTTGGAACATTTTTCCTTACACTTGAACCACATTGCTTCCTGTACACTTCCACTGTACATACCAATTCATTCACCGATGCTTGGGTCTTATGTGGGTTATATTGTGCTATAATGTACAAAACCATTGCAAATACATAGTTTAGCCACAGCTACAGTTTAATTTTGACCAACATTTATATTATATATGTATATATATATATATAAATATATAAATATATTTATATATATTTGTTGTAACATATATGCATTCAAATATTCTGTTGTTGTTCAAGTACTGTGCATTATATAGCCTACATTTACATTTACATTTACGGCATTCGGCAGACGCTTTTATCCAAAGCGACTTACATGTAGTAAATTTGTCAATAGTTGGACAGGTCGTATACCAGCAATTATAAGCAAACAATATTTTAAATAGAACTAATGCAAAATAATGTCATTATACCTATTACCA
>JAODUH010058463.1:0-17948 GCA_027564835.1 Typhlichthys subterraneus | reverse complement strand
TGATTCAGAAAACAGCGCCGCTACCGCCACGCTACTCAGAAATGTAGTTTAACTAGTAGCGTCGCTACTTGTAGCGACGCTACTGCCCAACACTGCGCATTCATTCTCTCTGGGGGCGTTAATAATGGGTATTATGAGTACCGTATATTTTACATTCATTCCCAAGTACCTATGATCAATCTGAGGCCACAACGGTATTCCTGCAGTGAACTGTTTTGTTTCAGGCCACGCATGGTAGATGTAGCCGCCTAAGTCAGCCTCCACAGCAGAATAACGTTGGTGACACGCCCACTAAAGAGACCAGACGTGTTCCATGTTTGCTTCCGTTGCATTACAGTGCTTGCATATTGTTATTATTCTAAAATATTTGGTGTCAAGTTGTCAAGTGTGGCCTTTTCTGTGTAGAATTAATATTGTCTAATCTGATCTGGCGTTTAGTATTGTTTTTCTTCATGCTTATCCTTGACAAATGTAGGTCAGAGGTCAAGAGCTACCATAGAGCTGTAATATCATGCTAGCACCACAAGATGGCACACAATTAGCTTTTTTTATTCATTTTTTTATTAATTTATTTACGGGCTGCCGCAATGTTGCCACAGAGACAATGCTCCTTCACAACAACAATGACCTATCCAAATAGAATATTGAATATTAATTTTGCTATATTGCAAACCCACATGCTGGATATTCCAATTTGTCTAAATGCCAGTTCAAGGGATAAAGAAACCCTGTCTCCATGTAATGGATTTAATATTTTTACCTTAAATTGTAGTATGTATCATGGTCTATCTGGTAGTTGTAGTATTTATCATGTACTATCCTGTAAAAAACATCTAATATCAATATTTATTTTTTTATTGTTGTTAATTTTACCATTCTATCCTTAGTATATTTTATTTATTTATTAAATTGTAAAGCAATTTGAGCTGCAACCGTTGTATGAAAAGTGCTATTTGAATACAGTTTATTATTATTATTATTGTTATTATTACTTGATATCGCTTCTTTAATTTCTCAGGGCCTTTCTCTGGTGCTCCCAGTGCAGTGATTGTTGCACCAGCACCGCTGAACTCAGATGTTGTGTCCAGCCCGGGTCTGGTCCTCGCTGCTTCTCCCAGTATTGGGGCGGTATGCCATCAGCTCCGTGCTTATTACTATTATTATTATTCATATTATTATAAATATTATTAATAATATTCTTATTATTATTAATAATATTATTATTCTTATTATTATCATTATTATTATTATTATTATTATTATCAGCCTAACACATTTGCGAGAGTTGGCATTGTCGGCACACACAGCATTTGGAACATGCTTTAATCCAAAGCGACTTGCATGTAGTACATTTGTCATTAGTTGGACAGGTCATACACCAGCAATTTTAAGCAAATAATATTCAGTTAGAATAATAACAACACCTTGTCATTATGACTACTACCATGTCAATATCAATAGAAGCAAAATAGGTAATGGCCTAAGAAATGTAAGGTTTTTGTCCTTTCACACAGTGAGTCACTGTAATGACACCGTTTGCATCTGGTCTCTCACAGTCTTCAGGATTTCACCTCTTGCCCCAGAAGTCGCCACAGCTGATTGTTCCTAAAAAAGAGACATACTCCTCTAGCCGCAAAGCACAGAAGCCCTCCACTAGTTCAGGTGAAGCATCATTTATTTTCACTGTTCAAAGCTCTGAACGGTTAACCTGACATGCCAGATGGATTGTTGCCACAAGTCCATCTGTGGAGACGTACATTGAAGCTGTTTGTGAAGGGCAGGTGCTGTCAAAAAGTGATGAAAAGTTGATTGGATGCACCATCTGGTCGTTTTCGCTGTCAGCACACCTTAACCACGCCCATATAGCTATAAACACGACGATGATTGGAAAGTTGCTACTTGGACACATTGAAAATTATTGCGAGGCTTTCCAGACTGATTCTCATGGCAAAATTAAACTGGTCGTGAGACCATCCTGATCTCGCAAGGCTTGTGAACGGTTACTGCCCACTGTTCTCAAAATGCAAGATATATTTATTAATCCCATACAGGGAGAAATTATTTGCTTATACTGAATGTTCTGTATCTTTCCATGCCGTGCTTCCATTTTCTGTGTTCTCTTGTTTTCAGCTCAGAGACGACAGGGGTCAGGTCAGGAGTCGTCATGCGGTTCAGATCAAGTGCCTAGTCCCCAGTCTCCCCTCAGTAGCAGCACAGGCCTCGTGAAGAATGATGCCGGCCAGGTGTGTGTGTGTGTGTGTGTGTGTGTGTTTGTGTTATGTGCTGTGCTTTCCTTATTTGGCTGGGGTTGTTGCTGATGTCAGTGGCCACGTATAAACTTGGGCTGTGCTGGGGACATTTTTATTTTATTTTACCAGGCACAAGGAAAATGTACAGATCAAGACATGGAATATAAAGAATAGAACTCAATAATTGATCAAGTTTGAGTTTGAAAATGTCTTTTTATTAATTTCTCAGCACCGGAGGTTCCCGCTTTCTCTTGACACTGTGTGATCTGTCCTGCTTTGTGTTTCAGGGTCGTTCAAGGGTGACCCACATATCCGCAGAGCAGAAGAGACGTGGCAACATAAATATTGGCTTTAAAACTCTGTGCAGCCTTGTGCCCACCATCAAGACCCAATCAAACGTACGGCAGCACATCTTTAATAACCCACGGAATCTTGCTAGAACCTACGACATGTCTTTTCCCACTAACTCTGACTAATGAACGTATTAGTTAGACATGTATTGTGTGGCTTATCTACTTCACCAGACCCAACCGCTGGGCGAACTGCTGACTGTACATTGTGTCGCATTGAATGTCTTCCCCCGCCCACCTTCTCTCTCTCAACCCGTGTGCGTGCAGATCAGCAACGCGGCCACGCTGCAGAAGACGGTCGAGTACATCGGGAAGCTCCAACAGGAGAGGCATCAGATGCAGGAGGAGGCCAGGCGACTACGGGAGGAGATCGAGGAGCTCAACGCCTCCATTAGGTACCGAGCACAATCACATGCAACACGACACTGGCACTAAGTGAGCGTGCAAGATATCCACATACAAAGGCAAGAACCTGTCTCTAGTCCCTTCTCTGCAGTTTGGCGGTTGGACTCAGATTATAAGATCAATAGAGTACAATGAATATGGTTAATGGTGCCACAATCTATCTTAGCTTAGCTACAGTAGCTTAGTCTACACTCCATGGGTACAACAAAATGGTACAGGCCTATAGATGCTGTTGTGTGTATATATATATATATATATACACACACACACACACACACACACACACACACACACACACACCTGTGTTCAGGGCTTCAGAAATGTATCTTGAAGTCAAATGAAGGCTGGATCGAGGTGCACCTTTAAGTTCTTATCTGCTGCACAGGAGTTCTGCGCTGTGCTGCTCAACTTCCTGTGTTTCCGTCACTTTTTCACAGCACGTGCCAAGAGCAGCTTCCTGCTACAGGAGTGCCCGTCACGCGCCATCGCTTCGACCACATGCGCGATAAGTTCAACGAGTACGTCAAGAGCCGCACACTTCACGACTGGAAGTTCTGGATCGTATCCTTGAGGACGTCTTTTGTATATTTGAGTGATTGTTGATGGCGCTTGTTGTAAAGAGCATGAGCAGCTTGTAGGCAGTTTGCCCGGCTACTTCCACAGTAGAGCGTTCAAATCTGTTTCCTTGAGTTTCACTTTTCCACTTTTAAAATGCTTAGGTTAATTTCCTCATGCCATATCATGGACCCTCTACCTCCTTGCTGCAATGCAGTATCCAGTAACAAGTAAAAAAAAAAACCTTGTGAATCAGAAGATAACGTGGCATCTTAGATTGTGGATTTCATTGTGTTCTTCTCAAACATGAGAACCCACTACGGGAGCTAGAACCATCTCAAGTCTTGAGACGGCCAAAGTAGTGTCTTTAAACTACTAATTACACTTGAATGGAACTCCTGTTCTGTTGACCCTTGACCTTTCTATTCTAGTTCAGCATCATCCTAAATCCCCTTTTTGAGTCGTTCAATGGGAACGTGTCCACTACAAGCAAAGAAGAGCTGTGTCACTCCACACTACAGTGGTTTGACCTACACTGTTCCCTTCCTGCACTAAGACCTAGTAAGTAAGACAATGAATTTCAGTGTTTTTATCGCACCAAACAGTATGCCAGGGGCCGAATTCTTGGTGTGCACTCAAAAATTAAATTGTGTATCATATAGGGCTGGCCCCAGATATTCAATTATTTGGGTATTCGTTTTTGGACATGTTTTCGATTTAAATATTGGGATTCGAGTATTCGTTTTTTTCACATTATGCATGCATGTTTTCCCATGAATCCCTACGTTCTCCATATAAACCCACATGTTAAAATGTAACTGCCTGCCCTACACTGTGTCATCAACACAATTGATTGCAATTGGCTCTGATTGTAAGATGAGAGCGATGCTATTCATTCAACACACACTCTTATTGGGTAATACAGGAGGAATCAAATATTATTTCTGTTATACTTATTAATTATAGTTGAATGTTTTTAATGGTGTTTTGAGTATTCGAATACTCGTTCGGAAATACCATCAAGTATTCGAAACCTGTTAAATGGTATTCGGGACAGCCCTAGTATCATATATGAAGCATTCATATATGAAGCATTCATATATTCATATATGAAGAAGAGAGTGTTCTTCAAAAACTTGATTGTTATTTTCATCTGCCACTGTCTTCCACTCTTTCTCAAAAGCGTACTTCTAATGTGTCTACAAGGTCCTCTTCGCTGGTAGTACAGTATGTGTAACTTACTGTACGGTAGTTACGTTGTGTTTGCACAATCACATTGTGGTTGTGTTTAGCATGTATTCAGATGTACATGTATAAGTACATGTATACCGAATACAGTACTACCAGTAGAGTATGGAGATCAGTATGTTGCATGATGCATTTTTTTGAGAAACAATGGAAGTGAATGACCAATACGAACTAGGTGTTAATTTATGGAAGCTTTAGGGATGAGTGTTTGAAAGAAAACAATATATAAAATTCCGCTTTATACATGCAAAGGCGCAAGGCATTGTGGTTCAGTTTCTGTATTGTATAGTGGCTGCAAACCAGAAATTGTCATTGCCCTAGTTGGCACCCTAAACCTCAATATTGCATAATGAAATGCCACACTGCTAGTATGTAGAGCAGTGTGGAAACTATAGGAAAATCCTCTTTCATGACTGCTACAGGAAACTACTCACCCTAACCGTAATCCCTACTATCTGCGTGATAAGTGGAACCATGGTCTCCTTAATGATGATGATGATGACAGCCTTTATGATGATGACAATCATTTGATTGTCAATGATTAGTCATTTGATGACATCTGACATCAGATATATGTCAACCTGACTTTCTGAAGTGCCCAAAAGACTGTGATGCTTCAGACAAACCCACCACATTAACCAAAGATGACTGTCTTGGCTCTTTGCACCACCATATTGGACTGGCAATTTAATTACCAGTATTTGCATCAATAAACCTATATATATATATATATATATACACCTTAAATATAAATATATATATATATACACCTTATATAATATACCATATATATACTTTATATAATATAATTGGACAGATTACCTTAATCTTAAATAAAGGCTTCTTACTGAGTACTCAATGACTGCCTGAAGTCTGCAAGCCAAAGGCATCACATAACTAGACACTGGGCGTCACTGGCTAATAATAATAACCATACAGTTTATTTAAGATGCCTTTCTAAACACTCATGGACATCTTACAATGCAAATAGGCAAATACAAAGAGATAAATAATGTTGCTGAGGCATATACAGTATACTGTACTATAGTAATAAACATTTGACCAAGGCAGAAATATACTGTACATTCTAGAAACGAGACACATTTAAACCAAAATATATACATAATGAACTAAATGTATACCGGCGTTGTAGCTAACTAGTCTGGCGGCTATTTTCTTGAGTCTTATCAGTGTTTCACATCTTGTGGTGAACCCTCTGACGTAATCCTGGCGTAGTTCCACGGCAATGCTTCCACCCTGGAGGGTGACCGAGTGAAAACATTTTTTTTTGTATATTCCTCGGCTTCCACTATTTGTTGGTGGCTATCGCTGAGCTCACAACTGCTATCTTGCTTCTTAAAGCAGATGGGATCTTTTCTCAAAATGTGAAAGCTGTGGCCTCCTTACCTCAATGTACGCAGAGCCAGATGCTGACGTAGATTGCTTTTAGTAGACAATTAAAGGCCATTGGTACAACAGTCTGTAGTGTTAACACGGGACGCAGTTCGGTCATTTCTTGTTGTGATCATCATTGCCACAATAACAATTGTGCCACTATCTAAATGCTTAAGAACCAAATAGTGCAGTGCTAGATACTTTAAATAGTAATAGTGCAAGTGAATTACAACATAGTCGTATTACTGTGCTCAAATATTTACATTCTGGAGTTACCTGATACATTGGGGTTTTTGTGTGTGTGTGTGTGTGTGTGTGTGTGTGTTTTCAGTGGTACTCTGCACTCTTCGCCAGCTGTGTACAAGTACATCTATTCTTAATGACCCGACTGTACTTCCAGAAGAAGCGAGGCAGGCTGTCACTAATACCCAAATGCCTTGTGGGGACTTGCAGCTGTGACAGATGTACAGAGCGAACCCTAGCCCACACAATGCCATCGCAGTCAATGTGGTGACGTGGCATCACGCTATTGAACGTTCAAAGCACCAAATGTCTTCCGCATGTTTTATTACTTCCTTCACAAATGCACGTTTACGTGATGACTACATGCACGCCGGTCACACAGTTGTCTCTAAGTTGTCTCTGTACATATTACCTTAATCGAGAGCATACCATTGTTTTTATCATGAGTTTGAGTTGCTCGAGAGGTGCTTTTGCGTTTATTATTAAGAAGAAAATGTTTGTGATGTATACGAACAACATGCGCATCAGATTTAAAAGAGGAAAAATAGCAAAAACTTAACATTATTATTTTTTTAATGTTGTTTCCTAAGTGACTTTTACCATATGAGCTTGGTTCCCTATAATGATGTGTATGCTCTGAGCCACTATAGGCAGACTCCTTAATTTGTGTCCAGTATTGAGCCATGTGGTTGAAACCAACACTACAAACGCACCGCTGTTTCGGTTTGAAACTTCGCTCTGGAACAACACCCTATAACTTTGTAGATCTATGTAGAATTCCTTCAGTAGCATTGCAGCTACTGATGGTGCATACTGGGATGTACCTACACAACAATGGCAAGATGCATCACATCACAGCGATTATTATTATTATTATTATATTTAGGGTTTTTTTTCCACACCCTAATGTGTCTAGACACCGTTAGCATCTCATACATCCATGCGGAACAACGTTTGTTTTGTACTGCTCAATGTGTTTTGACAAATCACAACTCAGGTGTTACACAAACAGAAATGGAGCCAACAGGCACGCACATTGTTGTTTAGAGCTTAGCTGACGTGGTATTAGTACTAAGCTGACGTGGAATTAGTACTAGACTCTTCTCAGGGCTGAGCATCATCAAGTGACTCCTTTATGAACAAACAAATCAGGAGCTTTCTCACGATAGCTGTGATGATAGGTTGTGTATAATCAAGTTGTGCGAGCGCGTTTGCGTGCGTGTTTGTGTGTGTGTGTGTGTGGAGCGTGCTGTAATGACGGTCCTACGAAACTGAAAAGGTCTTCTTTTATAGTTGGGTGTGTTATATATAGCAGATGTGTTCCTCAACACAGTACAGTATGTTGAAATAGGTTTGAAGCCATGTCGAGAAACAGCAATTGCTTGTTCATATACAGTATCTTTTAGGTTTTTTAGCTTTATTTGTGTGGGCTGTGGGTCAGAATGACTCGTGTGATGTATCATGCAGTTAACTGATGGGGAGATCATTTGATGTGTTAGGTTTGTCTTGTTGAATACTCCTCAGGCGATCTTATCTGAGCTTTTGCTGTTTCTGTATTTATTTGTTTTTGATGAAACGTTTACTGTTCTAGCAAAAAACAATTGATTGTAATGGATTACTAGAAAGACTATTTTAAAAGGGGCTTCCTTTTTTAAGATTATGATTTTGCCACAGATGTCCTTTTTATTCAAATCTAACAGGCCATGGTTGTTGGAATCCAACTCTTGTAGCCTACATACAAATATCTGTTTGAGGATCATTAAGCATGAAGTTCATAGTTTGTGTTCATATCAATGTTTTTTCTCTTCTACCTTTTGTGTCAATTGCCGTGATATGTCTATGTTATAAAGCAGCAAGTTTGACCTGATGACCTGACCTAATACGTCCAGTTTTCAATAATGGTAAAAGATAGATTTTGGATAATGTACACTATAGATTTGCAGGTATTATTTTCTGCCGTTATTATTCTTCAAAGTTACTTGTACATATTTTTGGTTTGGTTTGCACAAATTTTGCATTTGAATGTTTCTGATGTCCTCTTTATAATGTGTGTCTTCATCCAGACAGTTTAAAGTTAGACTTCAGTGATTCTCATTCACAAAATTAAAGCAGTAACTTTTGGATATGTTTCATGTACTTTATTTTAATGGCTTGTTACAGTTGAATGACATTTGCAGAGAACCCTCAAGCTTTACACCCAATATAAGTAAACACTACATTGGATTTATGAGGTGTTCCAAAAGCAATTATTCATGAATGTTCATAAATATTAATCATTATTAGGTAGCACAACAGAGTATAATAGAATCAAGATTTTTCCAGCCATTTACACCATTTAGAGCTGAATTTTACATACAGTAGTCAAGTCAAGTCAGTTTATTTATAAAGCACATTTAAAAACACAATGCTGACCAAAGTGCTTTACACATTAATGCAAGTAACAAATAAAGTAAAACAATAAAACACAATACACAACAAACAAGACAGCTTTAGCACAGTGTCCCAGAACTTACTCAAACGCTAAAGAGTATAAGTGTGTCTTTAGTATGGTACAGTAGTACACTAGACTAAACCTTTGTAATCGATAAAAGTAGGGATGTTACAGTCCTGGGCTGGTATTAACCAAGCATTTTATATTATCGCTGTACTCTTAAATAGCTCTATAGGTTCACAAGTAAATGCTTCCTCCTACATTTTATTTACAAAGCTGCTGTGACCTAATTTTACTTAGGAACTGGGAGAACTCTTAAGCTAACAGAATAGGTGTGATACCGTTGCTATGGTTTCATGAATAAAATTGCAAATACTTGTATAATGTTAATGTATAATGTTACAGCTATTCTTTGAGTAAAACAGGGAGGGGCATTGACTCTGCATTTGCCATTTAGAAGTTGGTCTTAGTGACTTAGGAGCAGTTCGGGAGTCCTCTTTACTACCCCTAAGTTTTCACAAATTTAGGAGCTACCGGTTATGGCTAAAGCCTTAAGATGATTTGTGAATACCAGCCCAGGTCATCTGTTTTTCCATTATATAGCCGTTGTTCCAGGTCAAAGCTGGAGTCCATCAGTTTGATTGTGAGCTCTGGGACCAGGTCCAGGTCAGCTGTCAGGTAACAGAGAGGTGGAGAGGAAACACTCTGCAATATTGTCACATGGCCCTGGTTCCTCCAACCCATAGAACTCTATGAACTGTTGTTCATAGAGCCCCATCGATAGAGTACCTGCTGCTGTACATGGGAATACAAACAAAGCGTTGTTTGAATTCAAATATCTGCTATTTTTCTCCAGAATCCCTGAAGCCACCTTTAAGGAATGTACCAAGTGCTTACCTTAAAGAGAGCCAAGTCGAGAACAACAGCCATTCAATAGAAAGTTGATGAAAATGTTAAAGAGAACACCAACACGGCACTCTTTCAGTTGTATCATATTCTTTCCTGTGGAGTAGCAGAGCTTTGAAGTATTAGTAATAGCAAATATTTAACTTTTTTTTGTTTGGGGATTTTGTAGAATTTTAAGAAACTAAAATCTAGGATGTTCATTTAAGGATGGTCAATATCCATCTTTATGTTTGTCTGACCCTGAAATTATTTTTTGTTACTTAATTAATAAATGTATTTCAAGGAATATATGCTTTAACTGACGACAAACAAACAAGACAGCCACAGAACAACAGCATGAGCATATGGGATCTTTCCTCTGATGGTAGAAGCAGAGTGGACATCGTTTTGAAGCTTTCCTGCACTTCAAATGTACTTTGTGTGACGTGTATTTGTGAAACTATAATGAATGTGTGTTTGGATAAAAGGGAACAAGCGTTTCATAACATTAATAACATTATTGTCTTGTTTCTGTCACCTATTGCTTGGCCCTCAATGGCCTTAAATGCACACCAACTGCATACAAATAAAATAAGTCACTCTAGCATTTGTGTTTAAAAAAAATCACATTTATAATACAAGAATACATGAATTGATATTAGAAACTATTGCTTCAGTTCACTTACTTTTACATTCCATAACCATGAAATTCCATTTGCATATCCCACTGTGGTGTTACAAAATCATCAGTGTTATTAACAAAAAACTGAAGTAATTCCACATTGGCCTATTTGAAACAATAGTTTCTACATGTTTATATAATACTGCCTATCAGTATTTATTTATGGCTACAATACCCAATGATGTCACAGTTATTTTCATGGTCTACATTTTGTATTCATATTTGTATTCATATGTCATGCCTTTATTTTTGGCATCATATGAAAAATATGGCTTTTATTTTTTTCTTAATCAACTCACTTTTATGGTTCTAGTGTTTTTATGTAACTGTTTCTGCCCACTGTTATTTGTATTTTATTTAGCTATTGTCTTTTCAAGTCAATACGGTATAACACTGTGAGCTTAGATTGTCATTAAATCATTAAATCTTTAAATAAGAATGAAAAAAAAAGTATACGTCTAAATAAATATATATAAATATGTATACATAATGAATAAATAATGACGGAAACAAAAGATTAATACAATAAAAGGAACACTCTTTGATTGCATTATAGCAGACCCTGAACTTCCTAGCTCACTGTTAATGGCTTGACTGTGCATGAAAGCAAAGTGCTCTTGGCTGTACAGGGTAGCATAGCAAACATGTGAGCCTATGAGCTCTGGAGGAAGAGGACGAGTAGAGATGTTAGCCAGCCAATCACTATTCAGGTTCAAACCAAAACAACATTTGTTTTGTTAATACTGGTTTATACTACATTGGTGATTCTGGACACAAATCAGAGAGTGTACCTTTAAACAATTAAACATAACCAAATCAATAAATTCATAAATAGATAGATAGATAGATAAATAAATAAATAAATTAATTAATTAATTCATCAATAAATAATATTAATACATAGTTTAAATAATACAGATTCAGGAGTACACATATTACATATACATATTAATGACACCTTCAATCCACTTTCTGACATTAGTTATGATTCTGTAGCCCATTATTTTCCTCTCAAATGCATATGAAGGAATGACATATGCTACGTCACAGTCAGTTATATTTTCAGACAGCACCGAAAGTGCTGATGCAAGTTGCCTCGCCACTGATTCAATGTCAGTAACGGTGTCATCCGACTGACTAAAGAACTCCATGATAATTGGTGGAAGATTAGTAAGGTATTTTATGATTGCACAGGCTGAAGCTGTGATGTTATCTGATATATTTGTCACTGGCAGAATAATCCCCTCTATCAGCTCAGTTGTGTTTGGTGCATGTTCCATAAAGGCCTCAGTGATCTAAGAAGAAATGTTGTTGAAATGTTAGTAGGGGACTAGTCTGTACACAGCAATAGAATAGCATTAACTGTTTTTATAATGTCTTTATAATTTGCTAATTCAGTGGCAACTGAATGTCTAAAGAAGAGATCAAAGTGGGGACATATCAGGAAATAGCAATAGTAATGTAAAGGCAAAAGGGTTAAATTATTATGTATTATCTATACAGTTATTGTTTATCTAACAGCCACTGTAATACAAGTTGTCCTGTGTAGCTACTTTTACACAGCGATGTGTAAAAGTAGTGTTTAGTAGTGTTTAGTCATACTGCACCAAGATACAGTAGCCTATATGCAATGGGATTGTTCTTTCTGTATAAATGAGTATAGTGGTCTAATACAGGGTAGTTAGTTAATTGCTACACAATGCATGATTAGTTCATAATTTATCATCAGGCAAGAGTTAGCCCTGGGCCAATGTATACTTCTTATGTACAAACTGTTTCATATAATTAAATTATATGACATTATCTTTATAAAAGCATATTACACTGTTTTTAATTTCGAAAAAACATTTTGTATATAATATGTGTGTGTGTGTTTAAATATATATTAATTTACTTACGTATTGCTCTTCTAGACTTTCTATTACAACAGAGGCCATCCCCATAACATCGATCATGTTTCTCAGTGTTTCAGAAACATTGAAAGTTCCTGTCTTCAGTTCAAGTGGCCGAGAAACCGAGGTGAAGATCTGCATCATTACAAAATATGAAAATAGTAATCCTGTGAAAGGTAATACACAAACCATGTAGTTATAAGAAAAAAAGTGAATTAAATTGACAGATGATGATCGTATACTTGAACTAGTTCCTCTATTGATCAGCACTTTATAAAAAGTACTTTTCATCTTAGAAACCTGTGTACCTTGACTGAGAACCATGGTGTCATTAGTGTTTGCCTGTTGAACTACTGCATGTCCCATATTTATGTCCTACACTGGGACTTCTAAGCATTATCTGCTTAGAAGTACTTGTTTCCATCTTGCTAGAGATGGGGATCCTTTTTTATCAAATAATCACTTTAAAGCTTGTTTTTGCTTTAATGTGGCTATGTAAATCAGATGTTTATCACATGAACACGTCATTACATTTGTGCTCGGAAATGTGTGCCATGGTAATCATTTGCATAGGAGTACCATGCTCTAGGCTAGGAAGTGTGCATTCAAGAGACCTTAGTTTTTCATGTGGACATTATAAAACATTAATTTAGTGCTGTAAATTATATTTACTAACCTGTTCCTTAGTGATAACACAAAAACCCAAAACACAGGTAAAAATATTGCCAAAAAGCACTTCCATACAGCAGATATTGGTTTGTAAGATGCACAGCAAACAGCTACATTATGATTTGTTATTCATATAAGAGGCAACATGTCCTAAACCTGCACTAATTGAATGACAATGGGGTTTAAAAGTTATTCTTTTGAATAAGGAACATTAAACCAGCATGTAAATCAAGAATATAAACATCCCCAGGTAGCATATCTGCTGACCAATTGCCTTTCTCTCTCTTGCCTAGAACGGGAACATTTACATTAATGTTTTTCATGGTTATAATCTCTCAGAAAACAGTTAGATTGTTCAGTAGGCTATTGCTGTGCCTGTGTAGCCTATGTTATCAAGCATGACTGCAAAAAATGGAGTGGCCTCTGAGCGTCTCTGCCTCGTGTTCAAAGTCACCTGAGACTGGTTCCCTACCATTAGTGAGAAGGAGAATGAAGACTACAGTATGTAGGACCTACTATTATTTATAACAACAGGTAAACAACCGCCTTTGCCACAAGGGAGCACCACTGAGCGACAGTTATGGCGATAATCTTAACCCATAGCATAGGCCTACTGCAGTTTCACTTTGTAGAGCAGGGATGCAAACATATAGGCTAATATAGTGTGGCCCTCCACAAACGATAGTCAGGTACAGTAGACCAAATTCTACTGTACAAAGACCGACCCAACCCAACCTGCATAAATAGAGATTTAAAGAGCCTTCTGACGTTGCCAGGCAACATCGGACTTGTAACCTGTCTGCCGGTGAGACAGTCAGGTATAGGCTGGGTCTACAGAGACCAAACAGTGGCGCACTGCCTATATTCGCTTACTGTTTGCGGTAATAGATACAGGTTATACCCACCGGTATGAGTTCCTGCACACTTTCGTCTGTGTTGGAAAGGCATCTTCGTAGCCTATGCCTGAATAACTTTCCGTGTGGAAAAGGCAATTGGGTGAGTTCATTTTGGACCAGGATAATACTTTGCCTATGCAATTTAACTAGTAAAAGGTAGGCATATTTATTTATTTGACGATCCTATAGGCCTATTGTTGACAGGACCCTTTCCGGGCTCTTATATTGCGTTTAAGCGCACCCTTCCCCACCCCTCCCCCGGAACATACGTTTTCAATCACAAATGGTGAGCTTGGGCAGAATTGTGTAGTTTCCGCGACACTAGCCTACTTTATTAGGCATAACTAGTGTAGGCCTTTAGGCTACCTTGAAACACTGTTCATTTTGCCTACAAGTAATATTCGCAGTGTGTTTTAAGAACAAGGCACGTACGCCTAAACTTGCCGGAGGAGACGACCAGGGCGCAGATAAACTGGATCAAGGCGCCCTTCTTGACTTGCTGACCTGTCCCCACTCCCCGTGGCACCTCGAGGCTTCGTGGAGCCCGCAGACCCCCGCCCTGAGAGAGCTCTCTATACAGTTACCGCAGTGGATTCGCAGAAAGGATATCCTCAAGCACTTCATCGACATACGCATCGTGGACAAGGGAGTGAGTATACCAAATCATATTTATTGCAAACGCGCTCCCACGCACGCCACGCACGCACGCACGCACACACACACACAATATCTATACAATGTTACATATGTATCACAATATTTATTATTTTGTCTACACGCGTCAGATATCCATTATCGACGACTGCCTCCTAAAATTCGTCAACCTCCAGGAGCTGGTACTCAGTGCCAATCAAATCTCTCTGCTTCATGGAGGGCACCTCCCCAAAACTCTGACAGTAAGTGCATGCTTCAACTACGATGAAGAGATTAAGCCTGCCTAGAATTTAGATGCTTTCTATGACTGTCAGATATAAGAGATGCAAAGTTCCAACCCTTATTTTATCTTATCACTATACAGTAGCCTACCCACTTTCTATGCGGCATGGAATTCGCTGTGTGTTGGAAACAGTTGCAGTTGATTGCACGTCTCATTAAAAGGTTTTGGAGCTTTATGCCAACCAGTTGTCTAGTCTGCAGAGCCTGGCTCAAGGCCCACCTCCTCACTTACAGCACCTAGGACTGGGTTCCAACAGGCTGGGTTCCCCTGAAGACATCCAGTACCTTACAGGTGCAATCTGGTCAGTTATAATATAGGCTACACGCCTTTTTTGGTAATACATAATTTTTGTTTGGGTTAATTGGTTTAATTTTTCAAGGGGAAATTGTATCCAAATATAAATGGGCCTACTTCAAAGATTAGCTGTTGAATAAGTACTTTTTTCCCAATTACCTTATACCTACCTTTATCCTTTAATCCAATTTAATTCAATTACATAATATCTTGACTTTCCCGCCAAAATGTCAAACCAAACCAACTCTTTTCGCTGGTTTCACCACAGGCCAAAGCTGGTGTCACTAGACCTGAGCTGGTGTGAGTTCCAGGAACAGCAGGCCCTTGTGAGCGCTCTAGCCACGCTGCCTTGCCTCCGGGCTCTGGTGCTGGAGGGAAACCCCCTTGCTCTAGCGCCATGCCATCCAGGCTTCCTCATAGACAGTCTCCCGGGGCTGCTGTGCCTGGACACGTCTCAGATCTCCCTGGGGCACCGCCACAGCTTCAGAGGCTTGGCTGCCATGTGTGGTGCGGAGGAGGCACATGCACACCTCCAATCAGTCGCCACTTGACGTTGTTTTTAATTGTCAAAAAATCACGCAGTGCTGAGATGTTCACTCGCTGACGTTCGTGTGGGAGAGCAGCTGTTTGCCAAACCCCTCGATCTTTTTAGCATCCTTAACATACATTAATTATGGATAAAACATATACAGTATATACAGTAGTAGGCTATATGATAACTCATTGTGTGAATTACAAAGTTAAAGTAAAATATTTTACTTTACTTACTTATTTGACCTAGTCTTGGACAAGGGCTGATTATTAGGCTAATGATATAATCTGTTAACATTGTTGTTGTTTTTTCCCTCTCATGGTAAATTACAGAGCTGATAGTGGACCAGACTGTAGTCACTGTGACAGTCCGTAGAATCAGGGGAATCCCAGACCCAGCGCTGGCTCCTAGTAAGAAGTCTCCGGATATTTCAGTCGTCGCCTGTAGATACTACGTCACATATGAGTTTATTAGCCAGCAGCCATCTGATAACAAGGTTTAGCATCTTACACACACCCATCACTTCCTTTACAATGTATTTGTGTTATGAGTTCACAGTGCTTAAACCGTGTATACTGCAAATAGTTTCTATTTCAATTGTTTTATTTGTTTAAATAATTCATTGTAAATAATATAATACATATATAACTTGAATATTTAATGAAAAAAATACATTCATATTAAATAAATATTTAATTACAATGACATAGTAAAGGGTGTCAATAATCACAAATAATTAAAACAAAGCCACCAAAACTGGTACAAAAACCTTATAATGTGTTGATAAAGTGCATTTATCTAATTGCTTTACACATAGATACATACACACACATTTTCTAAAATCAACATCTAACATCTTCATATTCATTTTGCTTTGCTGTTTTAGTCAGAACATGACAATTGTGAATCTGCAGAAGCCACGGAAGGTACCCAACGAAATTGCATTGCAGAGAATGACCAAGTCAAGAGTCAACAAATGTCAATGACCAACATGATGATGGATATGGAAGGAAGTTTCCATGATATCACTCCAGGTAATCACCTCAGCTGATATATCTGTAACCTTATTGCTGTGATGAGTACATTCTGTGACCACTGGGATTCCATGCTCTTCTACAGAATTGAGATGTCAAAGCACACCAAAGCTGACATGGGCAGAGTGCAAGGATTTAAACCACTCATGTTCCTATTTTGTCAATGATCTTGGCAAACTGAAGACATTCCTCACTAGAGGAATTTGGCTTAGAATAGAGGAAGAAAAGGTAATACATAACAACACAAGGTGTTGGTGAAATATTCATATGTGAAAAAAGTGAAAGTCACATACTAATACTTGTACTCACTCTAAGTCACTTCAGACATAAGCCTTTTTTTCGGTTGTGTTAACTCTGGTGACAATCTTACATAGATTCATTCAAGGCGTGCATCATCTCATGAAAATCAGGTGGAAAAACCCATTCAAACCCCTGCAGAGAAGAAGGGGGCGAAAGGGAAAGGGGTAAGACTTTCACTAATTCAATGCCAACAGAATGAGCATACAGGGTTTAATCAGCACATGGGCTGTATGTGGTGATTCACTACAGAATAAAGCTGGTGCCAAACAGAAGTTGAAAGAGGAAAAGAACTTGGATCCTGTACTTGACATGGTCCAAGACCCACCCATCAGAACAGTCCTGGGCTCAGTCCACATTCCCCTGAGGGACCTGCTACTGGGTAGCCAAAAAGCGGACACCCTGTGCGACTTTGGTCATCTGTTTCACGAGCCGAGCCCGGAAGTCACAAAGTCGCCAGACAAGGTGTTTTATGAACACAACACACCCACCTATAAACATTAATTGAAAGATGATGGAATCTGTTACAGTATTTCATACATTCCTCAGATCAGAATTGAATTTCTCAAAACTACTCGTTCAACCTCCACATCATCAAGTCACTTGTGCACATCATAAAAACAAGTTCTCATTGTTTTTGAACAAATTTCAAGTGCTTTGGTACATTCATGCAAATATGTACAATTGTCTGCTGTTTCCTACATTATCAATTGCTTATGGCATGTTGATATATATTACTGTTGATTAGTCTTAACCCCCAAATCATCTAGACATTTATTCATTGTTAGTCATTACATGCAAAATTGTTTAACAAGCTATTGTTTATCAGTGTAGCTTTTATATATATATATATATATATATATATATATACACTACCGTTCAAAAGTTTGGGGTCACTTAGAAATTTCCAAATTTTTGAAAGAAAAGCACAGTTTTCTTCAATGAAGATAACAT
>JAODUH010058442.1:28592-41092 GCA_027564835.1 Typhlichthys subterraneus | reverse complement strand
GAGATGGCATTATTCTCTCTCCCTCTCTCGTGCCATCTCTCTTTCTCTCTCTCTCTCTTTCTCTCCTATTCTCTCTTCTAATCTCTCCTTTCTAATTCTCTCAACATCTCTCTTTCACATATTCTCCCTTATAATCTCTCTGCCCTACTATCTTTCTCTTCTAATTCTCTCTCTACTACTCTCTCCCTCCATCTATTCCCCCACCCTCCCTCTTTTCTCTCTTATCGACAGTGCGGTGGAAATGAGGCCGTCTCCATGGCAACGTTTCGAGCCACCCTCTGTTGCCCGTGTGCAAGGTTTCCCTATCGCAAGCGCGCCGTTCGATTGGGAGACAACAGCTCGCGTCCGGCTAATGAATATTGATTGGAAGAGGCGGGGTTTCAAAACGTTGAATAGTACATCGCTGCTATTCTTTGTTCAATGTTTGAAAGGAATGTGAGCTGGATGCATTTTGTCTTTGTAAATACCCCACTATATAGGGCGCTGCTGGTCGGGAAGCTATGATGAGAGATGCTGAGTGAAATTACCTTGAGCTCATTCCACAGCCGAGACACTGTTTGGGGTAGATAAGACTGTTGATGTTGTTGAGTGCATTTCTGCAAACAGCAAGTCGAAGTTCCAAACTAGAAACCCTCCCGGCGTGAGGGAAATGAAGTGCTGTGCCCATTTATCTACCAACCGCATTCAGACAGTTGCGATATCTAAACCGTATATTTTACCCTGAGCTCAATCTAAATAAGCGCGCCTAACCCTTAACCTACTGTGTGTCTTATCTTAACCATAACTAGGTGCGCTTTAATGTCTAATCTCAACTTAAACATAGACAGGAAATGTCAACACGTCGTTGCTAGCAGAAGGCGCTGTTACTCCTATGCTTACACAAGCTTACACCTGCCTTTCAGGGTGGAAATGAAAAGTTGCATTTGGGTCGCGCCCACGGCTGTTTCAGGAATGTCTTGTTGCTTACTTTCCCTCCCTTACTTCTCCTGCTGTCTAATCCTTTACAGTCACTACCTCAGCTAAGCACCGTGCGTTTTGTGGCTAGGCTGGAACCCACGGCACGTTTACAGTGGAGCTTGACGAGGCTCGCTTCGACACCATCTTGAAGTGTCCTTGCTGGTCCGGTGTTCATGTCGTCTGAAAGGCTGTGTTTCTCTCGACCTGCTCTAGAACCCCCCCGACCTCATCTGCATACCACCTTAGGTGTCAGTTGCCCGGCAGGCTGAACGCAGGGAGGTTTTAACAAGGCCCTGCCTCCTGACATTATTTGTATTCTTTTTTTAATTTCGCACCTGTTTCCTGCTAGTCTTTATAGCGTTTTCCTTCCTTGACCTTTTCAGTGCACTCCTCCGTAGTCCACCGTTTCCCTTTTAATCTCTTTTGTCTTGCTTTTTACGGCTGTTTTTATTGTAAGTTTCCAAGTGCTTTGCAGCAGTAGGCTGTTAACTTCAAGACATGCTCTCGGGTGGACAAGGAGCTCTCCAAATGCCTTAAAACAATCGCTTTCAGCGTAAAATAAATGGGGACCCCGGCTTTGTTTTCTATTTTAATGATTGTCGCCATGCATGATTTTCAGACTAATTTAAGATAAACAAAATTCAGATAGCCGCACCACAATGGAATACTGAAATAGTTCCACTGGGGATTTGCAATCTTAAATCTATTTACATAAGGCAAATATTGCTTTTCTGAGTCATCCACTGTGCATTGTGTGTGTGTGTGTGAGGATAATTCATTGTGAAATGTCAGATAATACACAACTTCATTGCTGCAGTGCATTTACTGACAGATATATGCATATTACGCCATTGAGTGTGGCCATTTGTCTTATCACAGAGTAATCTGCTAATTTAACATTTAAAAATGTTCTCACTCAAAATATCTGCAGCTAATGTTGTGATGGTTGTAGTGCAATGTTTTTGTGCAATATTCACTTATCTTAAAAGTGGCCAAAAATAGATGTAAACTGTAACTGCACCCTGGTGCTGAGCTAACACAGGTTACATACTGGATGCGTATTTTCCCTACGCTGCGTAGCACAGTTGGTATCCATGGTGATGCTAGCAGGTCCCATGGCCGGTCGTGGTAAGCTAAAGTAATGAAACCTGAATTAAACTGGAACTTCTCCAGGGGAAATGTGATTATTACAAATTCCGTCTATCTAGAGTGACGGCAAAGCCGCATGTATTCTGATTTGACTGTTCAGACTGAGATCGCATTTAAAAGAATAAGATATGTATCCGATTTATTACCACATATAAAAGTTGCTCAGATCTGATTAGAAATATCAGATTCCTTGTGATTTGTGCTGTTGTTCACAGTCATTAGTCATTTTGGGGTGAAAAAAAATCCAATATGGGCCAGATCTTTGTGCAGTGTGAACCTTAGACTATATAGACCCACTCTGAGTAGTTTTATTATTTGCTATTAATTTATTTATGCTAGAAAATGTATTACATAGCATCAGGGACATTTTGCCATCATAGATTATGATTTGAATTGATTGTCTTCTAATACATTAGTAATTTTAATAAATGCAGTTCAAAACAATTAATTTGCTCCATACATGTGACAAAGGGTGCCATTCAAAAGAGCGGTGTTATCAGTCGAACACACAGTTGCCCCTGAGCAAACCATCCTGGACAGTCATACAAACGGTACACATGTATCCAGATGCTAAGATTAGCCGGCTATCCATTTGATTAAAAGCAGCCGTAAGCTACGTTTGAATAGTAAAATACCCAGTACACGTTTTCACCTGCACATGCACCGTTAGAAGTTTGCCAGTCGTACCGTTGTTCGTAGTTTTGTAGGGTAGGTTTGAGTTGGACCCCCATCTGACTGTGAGCTATTTTCTCTCCCTTGCTGGCATATAAGCTCATTAAGTGCCTCAACAGTGACACTAAGGTCAAGTGTTGACATTTGTGCGTGTGTGTGTGTGTCTTAGGCCCGGAGTGCAGAGATCCCGGAGCTCAGGAGCGAGCCCCTCATGCGCTCCTGCAGCAGCAGTACTGCTAGCATGAAGGTCAAACACGTCAAGAAGTGAGTGGGTCCTGTTCTTACCCTGCGGGGGAACTAGCGCTCGCACACACACACACACACACACACACACACAACTACACAAACTCTCGTAGATATACAAACCATTACGCATACACCGTAAGACCCAGGACCGCCCGACCAGTGGAAACAAACACACATAATGGATACATGTGTACAGAAACAAGATCCACACGCACCTGCCTCTGTTCGCCTCCTGCCCCGCAACTCAGCGTTTGTCGCATGCAGTTGAGATCCTTCCTCTCCCCGGAGCTGTTTCTGCTGCTTTCTCCTCACCTCGCTACCTCCATCTACATTACACACGCACACACACACACACACACACACACACACCAATGTGTACACACACAGCAACGCGTACACTGTCAAACACACATGCCCTTCTTCACACACACACACACAATCTGGTCATGACCTTAGGGCACAGTGCTAACTAGAGCGTGTGTGTGCGTGTCTCTGTGTGCGCGTCTCTGTGTGCATGTCTATGTGTGTGTATGTGTGCGTGTGTGTGTTGCAGACTCTGCTTCACCAAGGGCCACTTCCCCAAGCTGGCCGAGTGCGCTCACTTCCACTACGAGAACGTGGACTTTGGCAGCATCCAGGTAACCGTGGTAACGGGGTAACCGGGGTGACGGGGCTCACGTGCTGCTGTGTCACGGCGGTGGTCAACATCTGAGGCTGAAGAGACATGTGACCACATGACTCTTGTCACATGACTATCAAAGCCCTCCACGAGTCGCAATGAAATAACTGGAATGAGTTGTCTTATCGTGTGTGTGTGTGTTTATATTGTATATGAGAGATATGAGATATTAAACTAGTTTTATTGTCTGTATACTGTTATACTGTAGCAGTGTTGTATATTTTTATGGATATTTTTTGTGTGTGTTGTGTTGCAGTTATTGGTTTGCGTTTCTGGGTAGCACGGACAAGGCATACTAATCCAGAAATTGCCAAAAGATCTCCTGTGTCTCCCCGAAGGCATAGGACGAACTGCTTGTGTTGTCGTTTACTAGACTGTTATCTCTTTGCATTATCATTTCAAGTGATTTGCATTGCTTTGATATTTCCTAGAAGGCCCCCTTGTGGTCTGTAGTACGCAAGAAACCCATTCATGCCAACCTTGAGACTGGTTTACTGAACAGGGAATGTGCTGATGCAAAATTAATTATTCATTCCTAATTACTGGGAAGGTGGGGGGGTAAATACATTTTGGAAACTCATTAACCCCAAAACACTTTGGGAGCTGCTATGTCTTGATATGTCACAGTCATAACACAGGTTAGAATTGGCGAGCATCGAGACGCAAAAATAGCCTGTTGTAGATTTATGTGACCATAACAGCATGAATGAATGGAGATGGGCGGGCTTTTTATAGCACACGCACCATGGTTACCAGTGCGCATTCACACGGTCTATAGAGGTGGAAGGTGGTCCCAAAAGGCATTATAACCCTTTCCAGTTACTGTCTGCGTTCTATAAAGCTGTGACGTCAGCGCACAGGTCCCTGGGCTTACTCATCGTGCTGCAGCTGCATACAAGCCATGCTAGCTAGCTAGTGCGGAGCTGTGTGCTCCAGAGGACATCTCCATGTTCTGTGTGAGCGCTTTACTAAAGAGGCTGCATTAGAATCAGTCTCAGGCATCCATTAGCTGTTACTGTAGCCTACGTCACTATAGCAACTCGTGCGGAACGTCTGATACATAGACCTCTGTATGATCAATACAACACGCGGTTTAGTATACTTTGTTGTATATTGGCTGTTAGCTTTGTCACAAGTCTGTATAAATCCAACACGTGTTTCTGTTTTTTTTATAAACCTACTGATGTAATGCAAGTCCTGCAAACAGCCAGAAGGAATTCCTCACTATAAGTTTAAAGTCCAACTTGGCCATTGAGTTATATAGTTAGCTGTCGTGCGTGTCAATCAAATGACCTCTCCTGTCAAGTAGGCGGATCTCGTCGCAGTTGGCCAGCGCTGTGTCACAGACGTTACGCATGTAAAGGCTGGCTCTGCAAGACTACATGATCATTCTGCCCTGTTTTTTATTGTACCCCCGCTTATTCTTCATGAAGGGAAGAACCTGTGTGCTCTATTTGAGGAATATCTACCAGGAGTGGAGAGTTTGAATGCTTGTCAGGTGTCTTTACCCACTATTTGCACTGACGCTTTTCTCAAGTGCAATGTTTGTGTGCAATGCTTTCATGCCCGGTCTGTTACGCCCACGAACTTGGGTGGTGATTTGTCATTGGCTAACTGCGTGGCTTCCATTCAATAAAAAGAGCAAACACAATCTCTCTGAAATCTCAAACAAATGCATTTGAACCTCGAACGGTATAATCCGTGTGAATCCCAGCCACTGATTGACCAGTGTCCTCAGACACATGACGTAGTTTGTTAGAAGTATCAGCAGGGGGCAGCGCTAAGCTAAATGTATTTTGATAGTTGATGGAGGCTGTCCATGTACTGGGAGAGTAGTGGAACTGTGCATGTCAGTGAGTATCAATCAGGAAATGGACAGACACAAAGCTTTCAGAAGCGTAAGGAAGTTCGCCCAGTGAAAACAGCCTGGGCATGGGTGCAACACTAAATGTGTCATCACGCTACAATGACACATAATCTGTCATGTGTCCTTCGTTTCCGCCATGTGGTAATGATGAGACGTGCGGCAAAAATAGCACGAGGTGATGGGGAAAGGTAATTTCAGAATCATTGCTTGGCATTAAAGGTGCATTAGACTAGAGAGTGACTGTTTCTCAGGGAAACTCAATAGACCAGGGTTTCTCAATCCTGTTAAGACGGGCATACTCTGTGCGACTTCGTGGCCGTTTTTTTCGCCCGATCTCTGAGCCACACGAGTCATTACGAGTCGGGCCGGCATCCGGCTCGCCGGGCGTCGATTGCCGCGCAGCGTACTGGGGGGAACGAGGAGTGATTAACAACGACTCCCGACCTTTCGACGTACGACAGAAATTCTGGTCGGCTGTCGTCATTATCCCGCACAGCAGAGCCATGAGTGGATGTCTCAAATCCAGTGCCTTTTTCCCTCGCTGCGCCTCTGCAACGTGTGTGAAAAGCTTGCAGGTGACGCAAAGCGTGATATGGTAGGCTTTGGAGGCTGGCTGGTCGAGCTGTGTCAACAGCCTTGCGTATAGACTTGCCTACTCCTTGCCTGTGTGGGCTGTGTGGCTGTTATATTTTAATTTTTTATTATTTTTTATGTAGCCTAGGCCTATTTACTCTTCATCATTGAGTAATGTCTTACTATAGCATAGGTGGCCAATTTATTGTAAGCTATTATTAATGGAATTGCTGGGGAGTGCGAGAGTAACGATTTATCCTATTGTTATTGTAATGACGTAATTAGAAATACATCTTTGAACTTTGAACTTTTTTGCTTAACCTCTTCCTGCCTCGGAGGAGTTTCTGCAGGGACCGACGGGCTTAATTTACTCGTACAGTGTGAGCAATCAGGTCGGCCTTGACGGTCGGTCCGTACAGTGTCAGCACCTTAATCTTGAGGACTGAACCGTTTGGACAGGTGATTTGATCGTACAGTGTGAGGGCTACGTCACACAGTGTATGCCTAGCTTAACTTTACTGCCCTGCATGTTTTACAGTTGTGTCCCTGGCTTCAACACACCTGACTCAAATAAATGGGTTGTTATGAGGCTTCTGCTGATATTGATACCGGTAACGACCTATTCATTTGAATCAGGTGTGTTATGCCTAGTACACACGTACACGGATACTTTAGACATATACTTTAGAAATAAAGAAAAAGAAAATGTCCATACAGCATTGTTTATATAAAAAAAACATCCACATGAAAACACAATTGCATGCTTTCAAGCCTGTGAAGAAAAACGCCTTATGTAAACAAAGAAAATAGCAGCTCACACTCTGACGTCAAACAAAGGAGATAACAGCATACAAGTTGATGTTACAAGCAAAAAAAACTCTGTTTTCCGTGTCTTCATGAATACAGAGTTTTTAAAATCTCTTAACCCTGAAAGGAGTTTGCATGGATTAAAGGCCAAACTGCATATAAAAAGCTGCATATTTAAAAAATATGTGTACGTGTAGCATCGTGAAACCATTGCTGATCTCGCAAGCTTCAGTTTAGTTTCGCCATGAGAATCAGTCTAGAAAGTTTAGGAATCATTGCAATTGTGTCAGCAACTAAACTTACCAATCAGTGTCACATAGTGTGCGGCGTGGTTTGTGTGTGCCGACAGTGAAAACAACCAGATGGATCATCCAATCAACTGCCAAGTATTTTGTTAAAGTGCATGCACTTTACAGTCTCGATGCACGACTCCCCAGATGGATAATGCTGAATCCATTGCAGGTCTGAAGTCTATTTCCGAGTTGGTATTACTGTCTTCCAATCTAAATGTGTTCCAGCGCACCTGCTCGGGAAAACATGGACTTCTGCAGCAAACTGATAATGCAAGTGTCTAAACTTCACCAAGCATCTGCCGAGGCAAAATAGATATAAATTTTGGCTATTTGTCCACAGCGTCATTATTGAAGAGAGACGCTAACACTAGAGCAGCCGATTTAACAGATTATCACACTGAAAGAGACGGAAGGATGTTTCACAACACAAACACTACCAAAGTAGGCATATTGAAGATTGCTTTGCTCATTGCCAACTGTGTGCTCCCACGCCACAACAATGCTGTGACGTTATGTGTGTTTATGTCGGCGAACTCGGGCTTGAGAAATCTTGCCCTAAGTTTCCGACTTGAATGAGCGTTCCATAGCATTTTTCCGTGTTGGAGATAGTTCCGAGTACAATGGATTGCACCATAACAATCCAATCCGGCATGTCAGGTTAGTGTGTGTGTGTGTGTGTGTGTGTGGTCTAGGCATAAACCATGCAGGAAAGTGGGGCCTCCAGGACCAGGGTTAAGGACCACTGCGCTAGACCCATTCTTTTCTGTGCTCCCATCTGACTGGCCTGCACGGCCCAGAGCTCAGCCCTTGTGGTTTAGGCAGCTCTCTGTAAATAGGCCAGTTTTGTCTCTTGTCTCGCCTGCATGTTGCGATGCTGTCCGTTCTAAGCCGGCTTGCTCCTCCCTTGGCGCAAGAAGATGAAGTGTTCTTTGTTGTTCTTCTGGGAGTTTTATTACGCGTGAGACTGTTCCACATTGGAAACAAACAGGCCGTTTTCCTTCAATCAACATAACATTATCTTAAATATGACCCTACTTTTGGTGATAAATGTAGGCCAGCGTTTTGATGGATGGAGGCACTGATGAATTCATAAAGCTCGGGGGTCTAGATGTGGCTGTTATGTGGGACAGGCTTCGGCTTCGTTTACTGTTATGTTATACTGTCTTTAAAAAAAAAAAAAAATATATATATATATATATATATATTTTTTTTTTTTTTTTTTGTACTGTATTGCGTGTTTCAGTTGATGATGCGTGTGGGTGTATCCACAAGCAATTTCTGAAATGTCTTTAATCACATATGTATCTCATTTGAAAATATTGCCTCAAGCTAAAATCTATTGAAGTATGGAAGCCTATGAGTCTTGATTCTTGTCATAATTGATTTGTAAAAATCCTTATGGATTTGTATCCCTAAGGAATTCTTCAGCCAGGAGCCACGAGTCAATCGCTCACCCTTCACGCCCTTCAAATTGACGATATACTGTAGCATACAGTAACATTTTTCATTCAGTAGTGTTGATGGGGTGTTTTTTTCTCCTCTTCCTTCATATTTACGGCCCCTGTAAGCGATCCTTTTCCTCCAGCATTCCATGCTGAAGGATGAGTAATTAATACATACTGTGAATTCCTTCTGAATGAAGTATTCCTTTAACAATGTAGGCGGGGCCAAGTAGACTTGTGGTCTGTCTGTGTGTTTGATTCCCAGCTGGCAGGTCATGGGTTCGAGCCCCAGAGTAGGCCTACAGTACCTGTATATTGAGCATCCTTGACCAATATGGCTAACACTCTGCTCCTCATAATAGCATTAACTTATTGTTTAAATCCTCCCTTTTTTTTCCTCCTGTGATGTGAAGTGATGTTGGTCATATCGACCCCATGAGGTCGTTCAACTGTGTGACAAAGCACGGGTGAAACGATGCGACTTGAGACATTCTGACGTCATTATTGTGTGTTCAACTGGGAATACTGTTGGTGACCTCTTTTTGCCTCTGTGTGAGCGGGTCACGCTGGTGCACGTCATCTGTGCACATCAAGGCAATCAAGCGGACACCCTGTAGTTTCCCTTGCTGGTGCGGTGGACCCGGAGTGCGCTATTTTGGGCTACACGATTCCTGGTTAGCCTCTTGGCAGCGAGTTCTTTCCAGCTGTGAGTTTCCCCATTCTTTTAGTTTGACTGTCGGAGTGGTATTGGCGACGGTTTTTAATTGGTTGACATCTGTGCTCACAGTTTGAATATTTTTAAATTCTGTGAACTTTCAAAGTCACCGATGTAGATGTTGCTTCGACCTGCAAAGTGATTCTGAATAGTGCAGCATGGCACCAACTCTAAGCCTCTAAGCATCTCGAGTTGTTTCACATGCATTGTAATGTAGGCACAGGATTGAATTGTGATAGATTGTGCGCTCAATGCTAATGGATCAGCTTTTGTGTGTATGCCCAGAACAGAATGATACAAGCTCGCGATTTGAGGTAAATAGAGAGGGGTACTGGCATGTAATTAGAACTTGCTAAACTCCTAAATGTAAGATGGCTGTAAAATGGTTTGCTTTTGTTACGGCAAAAAAGGCTATGCCATTACACTTTCTTGTCCCCTGGGTTTTAAACAGAATTTCAGATTTTCAACAAAATTATAAGGCTGTTCCTTTGACAATCTTTAAGATAAAACTGCCAGGGAGAATAGTACAGCCATTAAGCTAATTGTAGACTTGAGTGTGTATTACATAATGTATTCAGAGTGAAAGATCATATAATCTTGTTTTTTGGCTTACTGGGAGATAGGTTTAAGCTAATTGTAGTATTTCATTAAAAATGGGAAATGCCAGAGCTGACGATATGATGATGGAGTAATGGAAGGACTTTGCAAACATTTATGTTATGTGTGAGAGCGCTGTGTCTTTCTGCTCTTTGCAATTTGGAAAATAATGTATGGGTGGAAATGTTTTTTAACATGAATGACGTTTGCACAGAAAGAATAGTAGTTAAGTGGCCATAGAGCAACATTTGCATTTTATTGTTAGTTTCCAAATAACCACATAAACCAAATTCCTTAATTAGTTTGTTTGAAATGCAAATGAAGCCCCGCTTTCTGTTGACCGGAATTGTTTTTCAAATGTGACTTCTCATTCCATGTGCGCCAATGAGAGAACCATTTGTTATTCTTGCATAGCTGCATAGCTACAGAGTTTTGTGGGGCCCACATGAGCTTCAACCAGTTTGTAAGGGAACTGTTCACGATGCGAATCACACAGGAAATGATCTTGATATGCAAATATGTGAGACCTTTGCTAGGCAAAGCCTTCGCTGTGCATCCCAAAGGAAGCATATGGGCTTAATATGGTCTGCTGTTTCTGTCTTTATTCGCCCGCATTGAATGAATGTAGCTTGGCTGTACAGTAGGCTGTCCTTGTTAAATAAACACTTCAAGACATATGTGCCTTGAAGCTGATACCATACACTATCTTAAATGGGTCCATGTATGCAAGTAAGGAATAAGGGGTTATGCATGATGAATTGTATAGCCCCCTGACTGGGTTAGAAAACAATAGTTATAGCAATAGCATGAGGTCTCTGATGTTAGTTGAATACTTGTTAGGTATTCATGCACATTATGTAATTATCCGTATTGTGACCACTTTTAAGTTACATTTTCAGATTACAAGTAAAGAAGTCAGTCAGTCCAAACTGAAGCTAACACTCAATATATGTGGAAGTGGATTGAAATAACCCACGCAATCTTTCTCCTCTTTCTCCTTGTATGAGTAATACTGATGTAGCACGAAGAAACGGATGGGTGCTTTGGGAAATATGCTAAATTGATGTCAGGCTTTCTCTGGTTTGGTGTAAAGTAAACAAAAATATCTTTCGTGTGTGTGTGTGTGTAAAACCCTCTAGAATAATTGCAACAGTCAATCATGCTTAAACAGCTGCGAGGGAATGCCCCCCTTCTTTTTACCTTGGAGTTTTCTAGAGGGGAGTGTGCACTTGTGTAGGTGTGCGACCGGCCGCGCACATTCAGGAAGCTCTGTTAATGGCGTGCGTTTGCTCACGTCACACAAGGCATCCTGCTGTTATCTCAGCACAGGGAGACTCAGCGGAGAAGGACATTGAATCTGCAGAAAGCGCCTTAATGAACACTGGCCGCGTACACACACACACACACCGCCCCCTACAGTCATGCATACAGCACTGCAGATACATAGACAGACCATCAGTGTCTCTCCAACTGGCAAGCTGATCGCAAGCTACTGCCTACTCTCCCCCTTCACTCACAAAGGAGCCGTCAGAGGCGCGCGGAGATGGGCTCTCTCCCTCGGTGAAACCCAATCCATCGATCGCAGCACGCCTAAAGACAGCCTGCTTCCTAGCTCTAACTAGACCAAGTGTGCTGCCTCCCCCCCAGCCCGCCCTTTAACAGGGGGGCTAGGGGGGAATAACACAATAGCTGGAAAAAGTCTTCCTAGCTTGCGGTTTGCCCATAATGAAAAGCTCAGCGTTTAACCCTTGTTTTTTACCCCCAGCCACGACACTGCGACAGTGCGACAGGGTCGTGGCTGGTACTCACAGCACAGTGAATCATTGGCACCGGTCCGCTATAGAAATTATGTCACACTCTGCTTCCCATGGTCCTGCAGGGGGGGCTATCCTCTGCCCGTCAAGGGACGATGATGTAACAGCCAGCTTCAGCACTCCCTTGTTTAAGGGAGACAAAGAGCCAACACACACACACACACAGAGACACACTCACGCATGCACATAGAGACACGCACACGCACACAGTACACGCACACACACACACACACACACACACAGAGATAGCGATGGCTGTGTTTTATTGTTGGGTGGACAAATGTGCTACAGTAAAGGGTTCTCCCTCTGTGTTAAAGAACGGATGGATGCCGTCACCGTAGTTTGCATTTATGAAGCGAGACGACAGCCAGTGGAGACTGGGTGACTGTGTGAATGTATCTGCTGATCATATTGTCAGAGTGACGCCCTTGTGAAAGGACCTGGGGTGAAACGAGGCGCCCCTTCGACGGCAGATTGTTCAGAGTGCACTGCACCATCCAGCCGCGCAGACTGTCTGCGTGCAAATGCAAATCGGAGGTTGCGGTTTGCAGCATTATTCTGCTGTCCGTACACACAGATATATCCCAGCCATGTTTGGGTATTTACATGCAGCTGGAACAGAATCGGCTAACAAAGTCACATACATTAACTCGTATTGACCACCTGGGGGGGGGGGGGGGGGGGGGGGG
>JAODUH010058442.1:3073-26077 GCA_027564835.1 Typhlichthys subterraneus | reverse complement strand
TTCCCCCCCCCCCCCCCCCCCCCCCCAAGAAAGTATTCAGATTTTGGAGTGACAAAGCGAAACACACTGATCTCAATCAATAAGGTAGTTAGTGAACGGTACTTAACATACTGCTGATATGTTGCCTTGAGATAGCATTCCTAGCTATTTGTGGATTCCACTGCACTTCTTGAAGATAGAACTTCACCTTGTGTTAATGTACACTCCCTACCGTTCAAAGGTATGGGCAATGTGTCCTTGTTTTCTTTATGCTCCATTAAAATAACACACATTTGATAATACATTGTTGTAGACATGGTTTCCATCTCTCCTGTGTTCCAGTGCCACGTTGTTTTAGCTAATGCAAGTTCATCTTCAATGGATCAAGGGATCCATCAAGGGAAATCGATCGTTATAAAGTTACATGTTAGCACATCTGAAAATGGCTCTGCTATTGTATAAGCAATAAAACTGGCTTTATACTATTTGAGTATCTTGAGCATCAGAATTTGAGGGTTCGATTACAGGCTCAAAATGGCCGTGAATAAATAAACATCTTGAAGCTCAGTCTATACTTGCTCTGAGAACGTATGGATATGGACATTCTGAAGCTTTCTTTAGTTGAAACAAGCCCAGCACAGTTCAATGGACGTGTCTTGTCTAAATATGTACACTAAATAAAGACAAGCCTGGTGAACAAGTATCTGCTTAGCCTATAATGTGCAATATGTGACTAGCTGTCTAATGAGCAGCCTCTGAGAACAGGGTTATTTGAACCTTTAACAGTATGCTGGTTTTGTTTGTGTATTAAAGTACATTCTAATATGGTTTTGGAAGTCTTGAAATATAATTGAAACTGACCTTGAAATAATTGAAAGAAACACCCTTGCTACAACTCCTAATCACTCACATTAATCTGCTTAATATCCACTGTCTGCCCCGAACTCACAAGAATAGTCTACATAAAGATGTTCCTACAGTCTGTATTAGGTATTGCAGCAGCCTTCGTTGTTCGATGTAAGGGATTACCAAGATGTTTGCCAGTGCAGGAACTACAAGTTAAATTGACGTTTTAGGTTTTTGTTGGACTTGAAACAGAGCAGAGGAATTGCTCTTTTTAAATGTAAACATGTCAACGGCGTGCCATCCTAAAATTGGGATGCATGAATGAATGAATAATGTTCAGTTTTATCACAGCTAGTAATTTGAAGAAAAGAAAAACAGGAGACATGACAGAACCACTTGCTTTTATACATGTTATATCATTTATTTTTAGAGCTGGTGAATTTGTCATGTAGAACCGGCTCTGACCTTTAAACTTAGTTTCATATGCTCCACTGAAAATGTTTCTGCAAGGCGTGCAATTCTATAATTATGCAACTGCCAACTAACATGAAGCAGCATCATTCGCTTGCTTTAGAAATGCCACTTATAATTGCATAAAGTTCTGCAAATGAATGCAAACAATCAAAGGCTTTAGTTACTATTTGTGTCAGGACTTTTATTATTTTATCTGACTTTAATGCAGTGTTTTGGATGCTGGCACCGTAGTAGCCATGTACTTTAACAGAATATGGCATAATCAGTTATTCATATATCATCAGTTATTCATAGTAGGGTTTGGTTTCTTTCAGAAAAAGGGGGCAAGTGAAACATCTTACCTTCTCTTCTTTTTTTAAGGCAGAATTTTAATTGGAAACCTGAAACACTAGTCAGAGGTTTGCTAACATTATGGTTCATGCTGGCCTATTAGTTATTTGGCGATTCTTGTTTTTACCGATAACAGTATTCGGCCTACAAGATAGTGTTACCAAGGCTAACCAAAATTAGGAATATGTGGCTTTAGTTGGTGCATTGTTGCAAGTACAAGTGAGAAAATGACTGTAGCTCATTTATTTTGTTGTTTTTATTTATTTTTCCTTTGGACAGGAACACAGCCGCAGAATGTTAATGTGTTCTACCCTGCAGGTTTATTAAGGGCTCTCGTTGACTCAAGGATCGCTTTAACGGGAACAAAACCCTTTCTCAACTCACTGGCACCATGTCATTGTCTTGACAATGTCTGTTTAGTGGCCCTTTTGTGCGACCGATTAGCTTCACTGTTTATAATTCAAGTTTCTTTGGTCTGACGCGCTCGGTAGCCGATATGACTCAATGCGCCTAACAACTCACACAACCTTATATTAAAGTGAACATACAGTTTCAGCAGTATTGAGATGTCCCGGGAATAGCTGGGCATTGACCCAGAGAGAGCTAGGCCTCAGTTGTAGTTAGTGCCCGGCTCTCATAGAGTTTCAGTGGCACTCAGGTTGCCAGGAGCAAAAAGCACTACAAGGTAACTATTGTTCTGAGTGAAGAAATCCTTGGTCTCCTTCCCGCTGTGGCCTGAATTTATCGACATGGACTCACCTGGCTGGGAGGGTAAAGTAGTGGTCATTTATTTTAAAGGTTTAGTCAGCTATTGCAAGATAATTGTAAGCTAATACACATTTTTGTCAAATTCACCAAATATCGCCTCGCATTTTGCTAGTTTTTGTTCTCCGTGCGTGTTTAAAAGATAATCCAGTACTTCTACTCAGCCCTGGCTCCATAAATAGCAATATAAACAAAGCGGCGAACACCGCTCATAACATCAATGCCGCTTTGCTTCGTAACAATACGTTTCAATCTATATAGTTCTATGGTTTCAATGTGCGTGACGATGCTGCAGAGGGATATTGTTTTGATTTGAGCTTGAAGTTAGCAAGTGTTCTCAAAAATAGCTAACCCTGCCTTTTATAGGTATAATGAGTTATACAGTAGCAAGCTTGCACCTTTTTCTCTAATTCACCAAATATCTCCTCGCGGCCTGATAGCTTACTGTTCTCTGTGCGTGCTGAAAAAAAGGTTTATTTGAAAAGTTTAACCAAGTGTTTTAGTAAATGTATATTGTCAGAAGAAGGGTTAAAGGAGTCATTTCATACTCCTTTTCACTTGTTGACGCAGTTCCTTGACTTCTCAATACAATGTAGTTGCCAAGCTTAGGTGAAAATACCACATAGTTTATGTGGAATAGCACCATCACAATCACGACTCTAGGAAAATGTTCTGTTTTCAGTGACTGTTAAACTGCCCGCCCCGACTTACACGTATCTGTATAGTTGTATGGGTTTTGAACCACTAAATATGGTTTATTTTCAGCAGTGTTTTCAAGGTGTTAATATTGCGCATTAATTCCACCTCGCCGTCCAGACTACAGTAAAGGATACGGGAGGCAGAATGTAGTTTGCTGTTGTTCGTGTCAACCACATAAACACAGCAGCAGCTAGTCACACAGCCCTGTGAAGGAACAGGGGTGGTACGTTTTGATAACCAGCCTTGTATCTATTATAAGCACGTTAACTTGTACTTAGAGTTTGTGTACTGGCGATCAACATCAGTTCCTTAGCTTGTACATTTTGCTGAATACCACGCAGGTGGCCATCCTCATAGGAGCGTTACCAAACAAACTGTCTGTAGTAATCTATGTAACATACGCACTTTATTCTGATACACCTGTTTCTCCGCCTGTGTTCCTTTTACACCAAATACAGACCAGGGAGTTAACAGTTCACATACAGTATTACATAACCATGTTCACAAATGTTGAGTCATAACCATTTTTATAAAAGTGTTTCAAAGGTTCTAATACCTTGAGACACTTTTTTCAAGGTATTATTATTTATATATATTTTTGGGTCCTTTAACATAACAGATCCCAAGCCCTGCCCCTTTTTGCCTGTCCTCCAATAACAGAAACTTTGTCAACTGCCAGCTGTTTTCCTGTTATAGCCTAATATGCTGTTTAGTCCAACCTAGTTACAGTAACTAGGTTGGACAGGCGAAAGGGGCGGGGCTTGGGATCTTGGGAGATGTTCTTTGCAAGAACATTTAAAAAAAAATGTTCTGCTACATAATATGCTGAAATTGTAGCCTTGCATTTGCTTGATTCATAACCATTATGACTAATCACTTTAACGTATTTGATCTAGAACCTTTGCACATTGACTTTGTGAATGAGCGAGAGTAGTTTACTATTCAGCTAGAGCAGGGGTCTACAACCTGCGGCTCTTGAGTCCTTCTACAGTGGCTCCTTGTGGCTTTGACACATTTTTTTAATTTTTATTGCCCATGACAATGTCTCCGCTATGCCGGTGGGGGTGTTGTGGTGCACTTTACTATGAGTGGAGTCCAAGGATCTCTGCATGTTTTTGTTTTACTTTGTATGAGAGCCTGAAGTGTTCCAGAGCTGTGACAAAGGGCCGGTCACACTCAACAGTTTATTTGCTCTGCTCAACTCGCTTTGACTAAAGCCCTCGTCCAGAACACCTAAGTAAATAATAATATGAGGATCATTTAAATGTCAAATATATGCTCCTTGATTACATTATTGCATCCGCGGAGCCATAAATGTCCTGGCTAACTGTCCGCGAATGGGGCGCGTGGCCGTCCACACAAGTGGTTCTATGGGGTTTACTTTCCGACACCTCGAAGGACGCTCTGTCGACGTGCGCTAGAGCCCATTGGGTTTTGGCGTGCTTTGTAGAGCGTCCGTTCTCTACACGGGAGAACAGGGTTTGCCGGACCCGGTTCCACAATCCATTGCTTCTTTTTCTTTTTGCAAGATACTCTGTTAACACTGTAGAACAGGGGTGGGCAATCCCGGTCCTGGAGGGCCGCTGTCCTGTCCTGCATGTTTTATATGTCTCCCTGCTCCAACACACCTGCTTCACATGAATGGGTCGTTATCAATCTGCAGAAGCCTGATAACGACCAATTCATTTTAAACAGGTGTGTTGGAGCAGGGAGACATCTAAAACATGCAGGGCAGCGGCCCTTCAGGACCGGGATTGGCCCATCCCTGCTGTAAAACAACTTTATTTACTGCCTTATTTTATCTGATGTTTTGTTGATTTCTGCGGTGCCAGTTATTGCCTTATGCCTCTTGCTGCAATAACTGTAATAAAGGGCCATCTCAATATCCCGTTCCCTTCTCTTTGCCTCCTTTCTAGTTGTCCCTCGGGGACGAGCATTGTGAGGTGTCACGGAACGGCTACGAGACCAAAGAGCTGGTGTACTTGGTCCAGATCCACTGTCAGGTAACACCGAGGATTCCTGTCACTCTCTCATCATGCAGCTCTTCAGGTCAACACACACATACTCTGTCCTTTCATTTTACCTCTGGCTTTTGAATACCTTTTAGTTGCGTGCAAACCTTTACTGAGGCTACTGTGTTTCCTCTCCATAGATGCACATCTGACACAGACTATATTACAGAACCCAGTCAGGCGCTGAACCGCATACAGTACCAGACAGACACATTTGTTATTGTTTAATAAACACTGTTGTAAGAGCAGACCTATCATTTTCTAACTAAGAATTTCATATTGAACTGTAAAGTTCAGGAACTATATAGATACGGAATTTAAAGTTTTTATGGTTTAAAGGTAAAAGGTTAAATTGCATTTGTTTACATCACTCTCTAAGCATTTGAATGAAACGGTTTACAATATAACATTTCTCATGAAAACAAAACAAAATACGTACACTGTAAAAATATGCATAGAAAAACTAACTTGATTATAGCTTTAAATGTATCAGGGTTTCATATATTTAAAATTTGAGACATCACGCACACATTATTCAGTAGGTTGCTTAATTCTGAAGGTTGTTCATCCTCAAGAGAGCAGAAGCTTTGCTCTGCTTGCCAGCAATGCTTTCCTTGCTTCTAATTGGCATTATATCCCATATTATATACTGTTAACGTCCTTGGCAGTGTGCCACAGTACTTGGAAATTCCAGCCCTCTCTAGCCTTTTGCAAAACACAGTGAAACCTAAAGCGCTTTTCCCCCCCCATTTTAAATAAATAAATAAGAAAGACGAGAGAAACCGCTAGCAAAGCGCTGGCATCCAGCCACCAAGCTAGACAATGAAACATAGCCGCACCACATGGTTCAGTTGATTCTCTTTCAGGTTGATTCAGAGGGGAGTTCAAGAGGAAGCACTGTTTGAAAGTGGGACAGGAACTGTATTAGTAGTAAGGGATTCCTGAGCCCATAGAACCTCCCCACTTCCCAGAGCTTATGCCTTTTAACACTGCACTGGGATCAGTCGGCTAAGCGAAATGCCGCCCCAGTTGCACTATTTTCTTCCTCAGTCTAGGGTTTTTGAGGTTTGGAAGCCTTTTTTACAAGATGAAAATCAAACCAACAGACTAATGGAATATCTTGGAGAGTTTGTATTTTTGCAGTGGAAGGTTGAGGGCAGAATTCTTTTGGTTTGTCCTCCTTGCACTGTTTGTATTTAATCACCACATTTTACAAGAAGGGTCGATTGAGCTGTTGAAAGGTCTTTGATATGGGGATTGTTCTCAAATATTCACAGGATTTAAAGATGATTATATTTGCAAAAAGAAAAGAGAAGAAGCCTTCAAGATGAAAAGAATGGGACAGGGGTCCTACTTACACAAAAAGAGAGCTCTTTATAGTTTTACATTAACTGCTTAATTGTTTTATATCAACAGTAGGCAGTAGGTTGTATGTGTTTAATTAGGTTAGGTCAGGTCTTAAAGATGTAAATTAGCTCAGCGCTTAAAGCTGAGCTTTAACTTTAGCTTTAGCTTTAGCTAATGTTTTTAATTGTCTGGTCCCTGTGGAAAAAGAAACAACCTAAACCTTTCTAAGACGGTGGAAAGTACTGATACACCAGGGATTTGCAGCGTGAATATGAACTTAAGCAAATGCAATCGCGCAAGTTCACTATAAAGAAATTGCTTATACAAGGCTTCTTGTATTTACATTATAAATCATAAAATGGCATTTGTGGCATAAGTCTGTATTTGTATCTGAAGAAGTAAAATACTATATAATAAGATATCAGTACTGGTTTTTCATTTGCTTTGAAGTCATTCCAGCCCAAAGATGATGTCTCTTACAGGGCTTCAAATTGTATTTAGAGGAAATTTCTTGGCCTGAGGAGCAAAGTGATTCTGGCCTTCTATGCATTCACCAGAATCTGTTTCCCATCTTATTTATAAACCGATAATTGTCTTTCCTGTCAGGAAGATTATTAGGCAGAAGTTGTTGCTTAGCCTAAATTCCACCGTACACAAACCTACAGCAGTGTCTTGCTGTAGCTTCCAACCCTGTCCTCCGGTGGTCTTCTCTGATGTGGAAAAATCCATGGCTTTCTCAAGTTAGAGTTTCCGATGTCACAACAACCTGCTTGCGCGCACACAGTCATATATTGAAATACATGCTGAGATTTAGCTACATGAATTAATATACGTACTTCCATTTGATATGTAAAGCTATGCAACATTTGAAATGTGTCATTGGTAGGTATTAGGGGTTTTAACGTTAGCAGTCACTACAGAGATTAGAAACAATTCAACACAGAATTGCTAAACTTTGCAAAGCTGGTATGCATCAAGTGAAGCACAAAGCACGGGCGTCGGTTTGATGTAAGCCTATAGAACAATTAAAATTTGTCATTGTTATGTAGGTATTCGGGGTTTCAACGTTAGCAGTCCCTACAGACGAGGTTACAAACAAAGCACGGGGCGTCTGTTCGACTCAACACACCAACACAAACTCACAGAAGGCATAGGTGATGCGTTTCCACTTCCCACTTTCTGCCTGCTAATGTCGAATACAGCATTATCTTTGGATTAGACCTTTACTTGATTGACATATCTATTTTTCTTGCAACTGTTTAGTTGAGACGTCTGATACCTTCTTTATGATTGATTATTTGATATCTTATACTGTAGCATAGCTGGTAAAGGACAACAATAACAGTAGACACAGCGTCAGTAACATCCCTGCTCCAGATAATGTAAACTCATTTCATGTTCCATTTGGAGGCCAAACGAAGATAAATACCTGCCACAGACAATGGTCCAGCGGCCAAGCAGAGTGCATGAGCGACAGATGCACTTTCATCATGTAGGCACAGTGCATTTATGCATGTCGGTACTAAGCCACCCGTTCAGTACAGCGGGGTTTGTGTTTGACATTCTTTAATCTTTCCCCATGTTGTGTTCTGTGTGTTGTGTTCTGCATAGGGCCGAAGCTGGGTAGTGAAGCGCAGCTATGAGGATTTCCGCGTTCTGGACAAACACCTGCACCTCTGCATCTACGACCGACGTTTCTCCCAGCTGCCCGAACTGCCTCGATTTGACAGTCTGACCGACCAGTCAAAGGTGACTGCACACATGACACTTGAGGTGTAACCTGTACCAGTTAAAATAAAAGGAACCGTAGGAAACGGCTCCATCTCAGCACAAACACGTTGTAGCTGCTTTCTATCTGATTGGCTCAAATTATCTCACTGTACCTTTAATGGTCCATCTATAAACGTTCAACCTGTAAACAGATCAAATGTATTGTTTAAATATCAATATTGATTCAGTGAGATGGGCCAAACAGTATGTTATATGCCTAATCCAGATATCTAGCATTATCTTGTATTGTTCAATAACATTTATAGTTACCTTTCATAGTTCACTGTGTCCCTATAGACAGAGATTTATGGTATTTGCACTTTGAAAAGCAAGAAAATATATTTTCCATGATTTTAACAACTTGTTAACCTTTTGTTTTGTAATTGTTGACATTTTCTGAGGGACTATTTTTTATCTGAGCCTTCATTCACTGTTAAATGGGAAATCCCCATAACTCCAAGCTATATCCTAAAGCAGTTGGGAAAAACTGGCAATAAAAGACCAGGTGCTGTAGTGAAATGTTCAGGAAGCAAACCTCTCTGGAAAAACCAGTAATACTTGTTCATGGTTGACCTGTGCGTGTGTGTGTGTGTGTGTGTGCGTGCGTGCGTGTGTATTGGGAGGGGGATTTCACAGTAATTGCTGTTCTAGTAAGTATGCCCACAGTGCACAATTGTAGTTCGTAATCACCAAAACTGTGTATAGGCTCCTGAGATATTGTGGGCATATATTTTAATCTCTCACACACACACAAAGTAGTATTGTGGTGGTGGCGATGTGAGGGCTGAATCTTTACACCACCTGGTCTTAGCGATGGCAGGTAATTTAACAGCTAGAATAAATGAATAGACTTTCTTTGAATGCTAAGTTTCTTTGGGGGCTAGCTACAGTGTCAGCATTGCTTAAAAGTTGTATATTAGAATCCCTTGGTGAGCAGGTTCACCATCTGCTGCTGTGCTCATTGAACGAATAAAAAGTCAACCAGCGGTGCTTAGGGAGGGGATCTTGAACCAATCAAATTCTTTGGCCAGATCTACATTTGTATACTGTCCAGTTAACATTCACCCCGGATACAGCACCAGTCAGCGATTCATTCCAGAACAATCGTCAGGCGGACGTCGCCTAACCGACCAGTTGGTCAGACGGTGCCAAATCAACGACTTGTATCGCAAATTCCCTGTGTAATGTGTTGTTTGCATTGAGCTCGAAGTTAGCAAGCGTGGTTGAGAATGATTAACCCCGTTTGTGCTCGTTAGCATATGATCAGTCCAAGATGAAGCGTGTTACTGAATCTCTGCGTGTTCCGTCTCATCTTCTCCACCCTCCAGTCAGTCTCCCAGATGCTACTAGCTTACCTCTCACGGCTCTCCGCCATTGCCGACAACCAGATCAACTGTGGGCCTGCTCTCACGTGGATGGAGGTATGGGCGGATGAGTCGGCGCACATTTTTAGTTTTTTCTCCAAGAAGTGAAAAATGTACTTGTTGGTGTGTGTTTTTTGGAGTAATTCTGGGCTGAGAAATTGGGCGGAGCTAAGATGCAAATTGTGACGAGCCTTCCATGGGCTGCTCACAATCCTGAAGAGAGATATAAACAGCCGTCGCGCTAACTCAAAACGCTTATGTTTGCTTACATGGGCTGGAAGTAAATTATCAATTGTTAAGTAAAAAATTTCAAATATTTGTACGATTTTAATAAATTTTTTACTAATAAGTACACTACTACACGGAACTAGACAGATTTGTTTTGGTCATACGTTTTTTTTTCTATTTGTTTTTTGTGTCATACTTGACTGGCAGTGGGTTCTAGTGTCGATAACGCCATGTGTTCTGCGGCGTCTGCTTGGCAGGTCGACAACAAGGGGAACCATCTGCTGGTGCACGAGGAGTCATCTATCAACGTACCAGCCGTCGCTGCCTCCCACGTCATCAAGCGCTACATTGCCCAGGCGACCGACGAGCTATCCTTTGAGGTGTCAGCTATCCAGCACCCACCCACACGCACGCACGCCTGCGCACACACGCACGCGTTTCTACAGAACCCAGGCCATTAAAATGCAATAGTGCCCATTACAGTCTGTAAAGAGACGCCTCTTTATGTGCAATCTCCTACATTACAATGACTTTCTATCGCCGGGGAAAGAGACTTGACAGTGAGTCATACACAGACAGATAGAGAGATAGTCTTCTATCTGCTCTTTCGCAAAGGTTTACTGTAAGCAAATGCAAATGTAATGGATGGGTTTGGTACTTGTCAGCTGTTCTGGTGAGAACATCTATTTCTGGGTCTAGAAATGCTGACACGGCTGACTACAAGTGCAGGCTGTGAGCGTGTAATTAGAATAGCAGATAGGTTCTACCTGTAATTCATTTGGATTACAGGCAAGATCCTGGTCTTGTCCTTTAGGCCTTACACTAATATTACTTTACCGCAGAAGCTATGAAATTATCAAATTAACTTAAAGGCGTGCCAGGGACTAGACCATTACAGTAATCGTCTCTAGTTATTTGTACTACGGGTAATTGTAAAAACTCCCCCGGTGTTCCACTTGCCAACAGTGCTTGTTTGGAAAGCGCTTAGACCGGAAGGCAGAGCCCGCAATCCATACCTCTTTTAACGCTATCGTGAGTCAACGTTTTTGTTGTGCTTGTACAGCGCTGCAGCTAGCTGCCATGTCTGTTGAACAAGCATCTTGACCCCCTCCTCTCCTGCCTCTCCTCCGCTCAGGTGGGCGACATCGTGTCAGTGATCGATATGCCCCCCAAGGAAGATACCACATGGTGGCGTGGCAAGCATGGCTTCCAGGTAGGACCGAGCGGGAACCTCCGGTGCTGAGAAACTATTACAACGCGGAGGGCCAAAACCTGCAGTTCATCGAATGGCCACTTGAGGCTGGCTGCAAAAGGGAGTCAATCCCCATAGACACCAATGTTAAAATGTCAAAGTTTAAGCAAAAATCGGTTTTGGTGCCTGTAGCTAGTCCTTCCCCTGTTCATGACGGCTGCACAGGTGGTGAATTTTGTAACTTTTCAGTTCAAAATATATTGGCCATATACAGTATGTATTCCATTATAATTGATTGGGGGGTGTTTCAGGCAGAGTGAGGCACTGCACAGGTGGTGATGGCCAGAGCCAGCACAAACCGGTTCTTAAGAAAAGTTAGGAGGGGGGTTGTCAATTCATAAATACAGTCTATGGGTAGGACACGCACACTGATTCTTAACTGTAGGCAGCTAATCACTTATTTTTTAGAACTAACTTTCTTAAGCTTTTCTTGACGATGAAACTGGCCAGTAAATCTGCTCGCCTTTGCCCTAATTGTTTAATGGATATCATGACGTGCCCGACGTGCAATAAATCAGGCATGGTTTCAAGCAGAACTCCCACAGATGACGGAGCATGGCTGCAAATGGCCACTCACTTATGAAGATTCGATTAACTTCAATCAATAGCTTTTCTAGTACTTCAGCAGCAAATCCCAGTGTTCTATGTCAGTGTAGCACTCTCTCTACCGCCAGTCTTTCCGGGGACACTACACATCGGTACTACCCAATGATCCACTGCTGCTATTTTCCACCTACATTAGGGCACAGCGACGCGCTGAATTGCCTGCAGCCCCACTTATCTCCAGTAGGGGTCAGTCAACCAGTCGTTTAGCTGCCACTGCCTGAGGCGGTGTGTGAGTGGGTGCCAGTGGGCTGCAGTATCTGTCTGCCTGGTTCAGGTTGTGGCAGAGCTACGGACACCACACGCCAGTCTACGGCTTGGAGTGCATTCCCTCTGTAGAAATAATGGAGTGAATGCTGATTAATAATAATTATTCTAGTGTATTTACCGCCATGCACATGGTGGGTCATTGTTTACATAGCTGACAATGCCGTGGTATCTTTTCTTCCCTGCCGTGTCTGTAGGTGTGGCTCTATGGCAACAGCGGCCTCGCGGCAAACTTACGACGTGGCGAGCCCCTGATGTGTTAACCGCGTTTTGGATGCTGAGTCATTGCTTGTTGAGTCAGTCTTTGCTTTCATTAGCAACGTATTCCTTATTTTCCTCCACTCCTCGTCCAGGTTGGCTTCTTCCCCAGCGAGTGTGTGGAGCTGATAAATGATAAAGTGCCGCAGTCCGTGACCAACTCAGTGCCAAAACCAGGTACTCTTCCTGCTCTTGTGCCTCTAATAGGGTGTGTGTGTGTGTACGTGCATGTGTGTGCGTGCGTGTGTGTGTGTGCGTGTGTACTAGGGCTATTAGGTTGAATACCGATACACAATATATATCGGTATTTTCTATAAAATGGGTTAACCCAGACGGAAATGTGAATTTTTTTTTTTTTTTGCGAATTAATTGTAGTTGTACATGGTTGAATCCATAGCAGAGGGGTTGTGAATGTTGCAGCTATAATGACAGTTTACTCAATTTACTCCACAATTGTTTTTGATTACAGGGTACCTTGTAATACTAGCTGGCTACCTGTATCTGTTTGTCAGAAAGGGAAATTGAGCATGTGACTCAGTATCTGCTCTCTCATTGGCTACTCGAACGAATCGATATATAATCGATATAAACGATATTGTCAAATTTTCGATCTCTTTTGAAAATATACCGATATAAATTAAATATCGATATATCGCCCAGCCCTAACGTGTACATTATCAGTGATGAGAGAACCGAACCATTTCTTTTGTGACTGATACGGATGCAGGTACAGTTCCCCAGAAGAACTTACGATGATAGCAATGCGATGAGGTTCTTTTCATAATGACCTAGTGGCCACTAAACATGTTCTGGGTCTGCCTTGTAGAGGGAAGTGTTCCTGTAATATGCATGGAAGAGCATTAGGTCACAAAGTCCAGAATGTTTTGCCCAAATAATCACGTGTGAATGGTGTCGACATCCTCTGCATATGAGTTTAATTAGTGTTTTGTTTAACAAACCTGAACCATCATTGAACAGACTTTTATGATTTCAGTACACAATGTCTACTGGGAGTTAAATGTCTGCGTATACAAACCGTGACAGGAAACTCTTATTCCAAAGACATTATCTACTTAAATTGACTGCTAATCACCCTGTAATCACCCGGTACATCATATTCCAAGAGAAATAAGGCTGCAGCTCTATTGCTAGTCAAAGCAAACAGATTAGCTTTGTAGCACACAAAGGCAACCAGCCACAGAAGTATATCATGAACCCTCTTACAATCACCAGCACAATTTCAAAACATCGACAGCTGCAGTACAAAATGGAGGTCGATCTGAACTTTACTCTTAATCTTACCTCCTCCTAGTGGTTAACACCACGTGTAGCCAATAAAAATAAGAAGGAGCAGCCCTTGTGAAACTTGGAATGACCAAGACTATGAGCTCAGCCGCTGTGTGAATCTACGTCAGATCTTCCAAATATTCAGCCATGTGACTCACATTGTCGACGGTACACGTGGCTGTTTTGGTGGGGGAACGGGGTCCGATTCTGACCATGGAAAAAAACAAAACCAGGAATCAAGCAGATGAAGAATTTCTGACAATGCACGGGACGGGTGCAAGATCTGTAGGGATCAAAGGGAATGGAGTCGTTATAGGTGAGGAGTTTCAGATGTTTTTGGTCACGTCCGTCCTCCGTGTCAGCTGCAGCTTGTGCCAGGGACCGTAACAGCCACCGGTGCACGCAACACACACTCCATTGTTCCAAGTCTTCCTCTAAACCGCTCGGCCCCACCGCAGCGCTTTGACGCTAGTCGGTGTCTGTCTGTCTGTCTGTGTTGTGTTTGACTCCACCATGCATATGCTTTATTTTTGTTTCATGTAAATGGTAATTTGTTACTATTTGTATGCATTAACCCGGCCTGAAACCACAGCTCATAACCGTGCGCTGCGGCAACCATAAAGGTGTAGTAAGCGATTGTAAGCTAATAAAACGTTTGGTCAATTTGAATGTGCAGGGTGGGAGCTTCTGAGGGAGCACTGTGTGGCTTTGTTTTGAGCTTTCTCCAGAATGACTTACTATATCTTTTTTAAATGAGTTCCGGCTGAAGAACGAGCGGCTGACCACGGATCGGCCGCTCGTTTCCAAATCCAAATTGACGTCCGCATGGCTCGTTCTTTAACGCTGTTGACTCACCGTACGGCGGTGTAGTTGTCCAATTTGTCGTCTTCTTCTGACGCATCTGAATGTGACTCCTTCCCCTCCCTCCTCCTCCTCTCTTAGCCTCCCCCTGCTCTGGCCCACCGCCTGCCTCATGGAGTCTGTTTCCACCCTGTGCGTGCCGGTATACACACAACCCACTGCTCCAGCAGCCCCTTGCACACACACACACACACACACACTGACATGCACTCGCATGGCATTTACAGTGTAGTGTTGTTGTTTTTTTTTTCATATACTAAAGTACGTTGTTTACTTGTTTACAGATGCTACCGATGCTAATAATGACCTGCTGCATATTGTAACCATAGGCTGTAACATTTTGTGTTTTTTACTTCATTGTTTTCTAGTTCAGTGGTTCTCAAACGTTGTGACCCGTAACACTGGAAAAGGTGTGGGCCTCTGTTTGCAGTCCCCCTCATTGCAAACGTTGAATCACTCCTTTCAGTTGCATAACCTAACTATAGCCAGTATATGAAACATCTTGTTTTATTTGAGCAAACAAAACCGTAATAAAAGCAATACTCTATTTAATTGAATTCAGAAATATTTCAAAAGTCCTGAAGCCATCTCATGACTGCCGTAAAAGCATCTTGTGACCCCTGAACGGTCCTTACCCGCAGTTTCAGAACCACTGCTCTATACCACATAAGATATCAAGATGATCATTGCTGTACAGCCCTAGAGTGCTGTGCAGTTGCTTTCTTTAACTCAAACATGATTCTCTCCCTCTGCCGCTGTTCCCATGCATCCACATTCCATCCCATCCGCCCCGCCATCGGACTGCATGCAGACTTGGAGATGGAGAGTGTAAAGCAGGACAGTGCATGGGTGGCCGACCCGTTAAACCACTACAGCATAAGTTCAGGTAGACGATGTTTGCAAAGACGTACGTGTGTCACACACCCTCCCCTTCCAACCCCACCCCTTTCGTAAGCACTGTGTCTGCGCCGTGTGCACCGGAACTAAACAAGTCTCTATCCCTACGCTTGTTATGAGGGAAGCGGTGTGGGGAATCTGAATGGTTTCGTATTGTGATGTCAACACCACTACCACACTAATTTCTCTCTTGTTTGTGTGTGTGTGTGGCTTAGATGTGACCTTTACAACTTCACCCTTACTTCTTAACATGTACAAAACAACCTGGTTAAAATTCCCGTCTATTCCTTTCACACGCTTAAAGTCCTCTTGTCACGCACTTTGGTGATCTAATTGTCTTTTGGTAACTTTTCATATTCAAATGCTTATTTTGCATGCTACTGTATATATTTTTAGCGAGACTTCCAGGTAAGTTCCAGAATCCCTTATGTAAACACAGCTTTGAACACTTTTATTTTATCTGTTTCCCGGTTCAGTCTTCAGCCTGCTATTCTTTTTTTCCCCCTTGTGTGGTGTTGTTTTGTTCCTCGAGGTGTATGCAGGCGAACCGAGGAGCCGGCAAGGTCACCCCTGTGTTTTGGAGAAAAAGCTTTTGAATGTGGCTCAGTCTGGACTTTGGCCAGCTGAATGTGTGTGTGTCTGTTTGGTTGGCAGTTGAAAGGCCGCGGCCATGGGGTGCCATGGAGCTAGGTCTAGACCAGCCTGATTTATTTAATCCTTTTACAATGAGGAGGCCTGTAAACCCCTCCATTGAGCGCTAAGCTTTGTGCTGCAACAGTAAGAATTTGTCTCTTTCTCCATGGAGACCAAGAGAACACATTCTTTCCGGGACATTGCAGAAACATGCCATAGTGGCCCAGTTGGACCGCAGGCACAAGATACCATTGCAAATGGCCACTGGAAATCGTTGACAGCTGTGTTTTAATTCTATAATGTTGTTGAAGTGAAATGCTCGGGTGAAGGGACCTGGGGAGTCTACTGCATCAACAAACCATGCAGTAAATGAGCACGACTTCATCACAGGATATACTTTAACGGTAGGCCTGCCTGCCTTTTCCCCTGACAGACCCACTACAGTCGACATACCAGGCGCTGGGCCGGCCCAGATGTGGCCGTCCACTCCTTTTCCACCCTCTCAGGGCCAAGCCCCAATCACGAGCCCCCCTTGTCTGGGGACCCGTGATTGGGGCAGCTGCAAGACTTATGAGCCAGGACAGCTGGCTATTCCGAGGGGAGGGGGGGAAGGAGGAAGAAGACGATGGTATGTGAGACGGAGAGAGATTAATCTCGCTGTTCACAAGGTTCTCATGCTGCTGCCTGCATATTGCCTGGGCTGTGTGACTAAGCTTGCCATTGGTACCGTGCATTATATTGGTGTGACCGTATTGGCACGCCTCACATGTATTTGTTTGCGTTGTTGCAGACATGGGGCTACTGCTTTATCTTGGTAAGAGGTCTCCAACCCTGGTCCTGAGAGACCCCTGCCCTGCATGGTTTAGAGGTCTCCCTGCTCCACAGCTGAACTCAAACGAATGGGCTTCTGCAGAGATTGGTAACGACGCCTTCATTTGAGTCAGGTGAGGGAGACATCTAAAACAGCATCTCTCAACCCTGGTCCTGGAGGCCCCTTGCCCTGCATGTTGTAGATGTCTCCCTGCTCCGACACACCTTGATTCTAACGAATGGGTCGCCATCTAGCTGTGCAGAAGGCTGGTAATGACCCAACATACAGCACTGGATTTTATATCTATTGTTCATCAGCTTGACTATCTCTCGAAGTTGTGCAGTGTAAATGCTCTATTGTAGAACACATAAGAGGATTGCCCTTTTGCCCGTTTTAGTAATGGATATCTGTAATGGTATTGCAACACTACTATGTGACATCACTGCTATGGTCCCCAGTATCTGTGTCTGGTTACCACGACTTACAAGTCTGTTATTGGTATGGTAAGTGATCACAGGCAATGAATGGATGGAAAGTGTATTTTGCAGTCATTGTCCTTTATAACAGCGGTCTATCATTCCACTCTTGCACATTTGTCTTATATACTTCAACAATTGTTACACCAGAGAAATAATCAATCAACATCTTTCCAAGACTTCAGTTATTTGCAGCAGTAGCTTCCAGAATTAAAGGTAAATTCAGCTATTGCCAGCTAAATGTAAGATAATACTTTTTGTCAAATTCACCAAATATCTCCTCGCATTTCGCTAGCTTACTGTTCTCTGTGCTGTAGGCCTACACATTCATATGTAGAACACTTGCAGCTACTACTACTGCCAACTGACATACTTGTATGAAACAAATTCACAAACATACTTATGAAATGTTTGTACAGATAACCAAGAAACTGACATATTCATGTAGGTCTACATGTAACGCACAGACATGTATGAAACACATTATCAAACGCACACTTATGAAATAGGCACGTAGATGCAGGTCAAACAAGGGCAGAGCTCAGACATTCGGTATGAATGCTCATACAGACAGACGCATGTGAAACATTGCACGCTTGCATACATGCTTACATCAGCGTGAAACTTTAACTGTGTGAAAATGTATTTTTAGGATAAGTAAAAGGCATTTCACACATGTATGTGCGTGAGAACAATCCTGTTTATATGAAAGGCATTTCAGTAACTGGAAGATGCCACTTTTGTCTTGTGATCACCTGCAACACTGCAGTATAATAACAAATTAGTTCACCCTTATTTAGACTAAAATGGTTTATCCATAGAGGCCTCTGTTGATTGAATGTGGTGATCACTACCAGCAGACTGAGCCATCCATAATAATGATATGGGGGCGTAAATTAACAAACTAATATCTACCAACATAACAACCTTTACGGAAATGTAGTTTTATCCTATATTGTTGATCGAATTACGAGTGAATTTGTACTCGGTGGAGCTGGAGTTTTTAGTAGGGCTATCGCTACGAATATGGTTGAATGAGCGCATTTGCCACTGTGGAGAGCAACTCGCATGCGTCAGCTGACTTGTATATGGGTTGAGACGTTGTCCTGCAGTAAATGTTTCCCTCGCTGAAATAGTCCTTAGTCATTGAAAACATTACCAAGAGCTGGGAGGCTATCGTAGTCTTTACAAAGCGCAAACAGCAAAGGGGACCGCTACTCCGAGTCTCCTACTGCGTGTAATAATAGATTATTCTACTCATGCGGCAGTTTTCAAACGGTCTTTTCGGCAGAGAATTTCCACATGCCCCCGTCTGTAACTCGATACAGGGAAGTACTAACAGGACGAAGAGAGTTTGCTCGCTGTCTAGATTCATTTCAACCCATGCCCCGGGACACGCACGTTTTTGTCAGGTGTAGTTTCGTCGCACCTTAATAACAATTTCGAGAGGAAACTGGGCGCTTTGGTGATTACTTTGGACATTAAAACCTGTCATTTTGGTAAAAGCATGTTCCACATTATTGAACAAAGGTAAGAACATATACTACTGATGAGCCAGATTTGTTTTCCCTAAAAAATTAAGGTTTCACGTTGTTCTGTTTTAAATGGTCGTCATTAAGTAGATTTACTGTAGGCTTTCACAAAAACTCTTATTGGTTGCACATTTTGTTTGAATACTTATACTGTCTTGGTACCGGCATGCACCATTTCAAATACCAACTCATTCGCAGCAAGCAAATCAGACGACTTGGAGTTTATTTTTATTTGTTTTTATATATTGCCTATTAAGCAGTATCTGTGTTGTGAAGGCAACAGCGGTGATCTATAAAGATGAAGGATTGTGCAGCCTACTGTCAGCACTACTGTTTACATTCCAGACTTGGCTCCCTCTGTCTTGAGTGTCAAAGTTGGACAGTCTGTTCAGCTACTGGGCTGTATGATAATATTGAGCCTGTTACTCTTTTACAGGTCTCAGCCTATATTTCCAAAGATAACATCTGAATACACTGGAGACTGTGTGAAGTATGCACAAGGCATTATCTCGTCTTTGTATTGTTTTACTAGTATAGAGCAAGTAAGAGTATGTTTTATAATAAGCCATCTTTACATAATTTACACATGTAAGAAATACTTATAATAATAAGCCAACACAAGGGAAGAATTGTCACCATAGATATGATTTTAGATGACTGGATATTAACGGTCATGCCTGCTTTTAGATGGAGTTGTTCAGGTATTGTCTAAGAAACTCCTGCTAGTATACACAAGCTCTCCTGGCCTAAGGTTGCTGTCACTCACAACTGCTTCCCAGTTCTTTATACTACATGCTAAATAGCCCCAACAAATCGCAATGGGAACTAGTTATGTATGAGTGTGTGTTTAGATAGATAGATAGTTTCACACTATTTTGAGAAATGTTTACATTTTCAAACTGGAATGGCTTTTTAATGCCTGACCAAATATAGAATTTGCCTATATTTAGGGACTCCTCAAATTATCTCATTGTTATGTAGTCATTGGGTAAAATAAGATGGCGATAGGAATGTAATTAAGTGCAGTGGTTCAGAGATTCCAGAAAGGCTTAAAGAAATGGCAGCATTAAATGGACACTGTTGAATTTTTGGGTAAAACTTTTGGCTCTCTTGGAGACAGAAAGCCAAACCGAACCATTCTAGTCAAATGCCCTGCATTTTAATTTCTTTGACAGGGTGTACTATAATGGGGAGGCTGGTGAAATAGATTTCCTGCTCCTTCACAAATGTGGGTGCATTATCGGTAATGGCTGTTGGTTCAAGTAATAGACTAATAAGATGACATTGGAGTCTGGATCTTCAGTACTCATGGAAACTGGCATTTGGATTAAATGTACCTGATAGCTCCCGAATTATCCTCTTATTGTGCATCCTCATATTTTATATATATACTTTTCCCCAATTATTTTTGCATTGAAGATGTGCATTAGGCTTCCTACCAAAATTAATTGAATAAGGCTTTGGTTATTTCTCATGGAACTAAAATGTATATTTATATCTTATCTTAGCCTACACATAGTGTAACATTGTTCCTTACTGGAGTTTATCTGATGCAGTATATGCAAATTATAGATAGGTTTTGTGCGCTCATTTGTTTTTGACTCTGACCTCAGTGCCCTCTTTGCTCTGAAAGCCTAATTGACCGTTCTCAAGCCCCGCCCCTTTCACTTGTCCTACATAGTTACTGTAACTAGGTAGGACAATACACCATAGAAAGCTACTACAGCAAAACAGACAGTTGACGGGAGGTTCCGTCAGATTAAAAAAATTCTCAACTATTATTGGAGGACATGCAAAAAGGGGCGGGGCTTGGGATAGGTCAATTATCAGACGAGCTACTCTGACCCCATGATGGCTCAGCCAGTTCTATCACGTACCTTTTTGTAAAAGTTTGTAAATGTTTCGCGTAGAGCAAAAACAATTCTGAGTATCAGTAATGCAACACATTTATTCGGCTCTTGGTCCTATATTTAAGTAGCTACTTAAAGCAGCTGAGATGCACAAGATGTTTAATAATCGTTTTAGACAGCCAAGCAAATGCTTCGCAGGCCACACACACAAACATGCACGCGTGGCTGGACCTGCTATGAAAACAAAGGACAGAGGAGCTTGAGAACAACGCACACAGGAAGTGTGATGTCATTCTTTGCTCAGGACATTATTCCTCCCCTTAAAGGCAGGGTCAGTCATTCCTGCTAACTTCAAGCTCAAATCAAAACATTATCGCGCAGCTGTCCTCCACAGCGCCGCCTCACACATAGAAATGCATTGTGAAGCAAAGCATAGTGCTTTGTTGATATGAGCGGTGTTCGCCACTTTGTTTATGTTACTGTTTACGGAGCCAGGGCTGTGTAGGAGTATCAGATTATTTTTTAAACACGCACAAAGAACAGTAAGATAGTTACATGCGAGAAGATATTTGGTGAATTTGACAGTGTATTTAGCTTAATAGCTGACTTTATTTAATCTTTTATATAGAAAATATTTGTGTGCTGGTCTATAGAGGGCTTTTCGGAAAATCTTAGTCATACAGTCATAGTCATACATTTAAAGCCTGGAACCAAACCATTCACCTACGAGATTGTGAAGTGATGGTATATGATCCTGTGGAAGCCACAAGTTTGTATGATATCAACCTTCTTTTAAGATTAACATGATTTGCAGTTCCTATAGCTCTCTCCCTATTCATTTATATTGTGTAATTATCTCCCTGTAGGCAGTAATATGGCTGCTGAGCGGCCAGGACTTTGATAGAGTAGAATGGGTTTGATGTCTGTGTAACCAAACCATATTCACTTTGTGAATAAGGTCTGGCCACGCTCCATTGCAAAGTGTTAACAGTTGTTGCCTCCTACTGGGCGTAGACCTCTGGTTAATTCTGAAATTATTGGACAGTATTTAAACAATCGATGTTGTTTCAACTGTTTTTATTGCCTCATATAGCTCTACCACCATTTACAAACACGGTTGACTTCAACGTCATCTCACGAACCCATGCTATTGGGTGACCAGCAGGGTGGTTGTGAAACCGCTGATGTTTCCAGACTATAATCAGCGAAAACAATTGATTTGAGAGCATCAGTCGGGCGCAGCCAGGCTAGGGGTTTCAGTGCATTCTGGGAATGTCACACACTCTCCAGTTGATCTGGGTGTCGGAATAAAAGTGACGTGTTGGTGGAAGCTAGACTAACACATAGATGCACCATGAGCTGTGGACTAAATGGTGAAGGCCCTTTTGATGCCTCGACACAACAAAGCAGTCTCAGCGCTTTGTCTGTGAGCAGTGCCGTACCAAGGCTTTTTCCCCCCAGAGAGAGGAATTTAAACTTCTTTTTTTTTTCTTCCTGGAATGGAACCACTGTTATTATTTGAGGACCCTGCCTTGAAGGCTAGCTCTGCTGGTTTATGCTATGTTTTATTTGATAGTTTTTCAGTGAATAGAATACAGCAACCGTATTGTTGTGGTCAGGGTGTTTTGCGAGGTCAATCAAATGGACTGCAAAGCACTTCTCTCGCAGTCATTTTCTCTTACTGGTCTCTGGGCCAGAGGGCCTAATTTTTCTGAGATGGGTAATTTGTATGACCAGGTCGGAAAATTAATTTCAACGTTAAGGCATAGCCTTGGAGTCACTTAGTTTTCCCCAGTAACATTTGCTTAGACTTTTAAAAGGCTTCCTCCAGGTTTTCCATTCATCCTAACAACTTGTCTTTGCTCATTTTGTTATGGGAGATCTCATTCCAAGCAATGGCCTATTTTCATATTGCGACAACATGCAGAACTGGAGCATTTGGCAGAGCTTGGCACAGCAAACCGTGAAGACACACTGTATCCCTCAAAAGACTTAATCTCATATCAGCTGCTCTTATTTAATTGGCACTTAAACGTGTCCCAAAACCCCAAGAGTTAACGGAGCTGGTGTGTGGAGACTAAAAAGAAAAGGCAAGTCTGTGAAACTCGTATGGGAAAGACAACTAATGTGACTGTATTTCTAATCAGTGTAAAAAAAAAAAATGAAATCACATGCCTTGGAATTTGGAAAACCGATGGGACTGTTTTTCGCTTTACTAAGAGCCTACCAGTAGGGAGGTGTTGGTATAAGCTGCAGCTGTTTCTGTGATTATGACTAAATACTAAATACCAGTATCGCAAATAGCAGAAACAAAGCAAAATGTTGAATTTAGACTTTGGGTTAAGTAAAGGTTTTAGAGCGTTCTTACCCAAGAACACGTGGTTGTAGTCTATAAAGATATAGTTTTGTTGTTTTACTTTATGGAGGATTGAGTTGGCACAGAACATATGCAACATGATAGAC
>JAODUH010058431.1:0-17949 GCA_027564835.1 Typhlichthys subterraneus | reverse complement strand
TAAATTAAATAAATAAATAAATAGTGCCACAAACATGTCTTAAGTGCACAATACTTTGTATACCTTCTAACTGTACTAAACATGTTTTTACATCATTATCTCATGAAATGTTCACTGCTCTCTTTCTCTCTGCAGTGAGAGGAGAAAGCTTCAGCTGAATATCTGCAGTCCCATTCAGTGCAGCATGAACGGGAGGAAATGCACCATCGTCGTGGAGCCCAAGATCAACCAGTCACAGCCGGACTTCACCAAGAGCCGATCCGGTTACATCCTGGCCGTGCCAGGAAACTAAGGAGAGGCAAAGGAGGACAATGATAACAGACTTGGAGCCAGGTTGAGATGATGAATCAACACTTACTCACTCTGTGTACCAGAGTCCGTGACATGACTGCTGTACACTGTGTAGATGTCAGGTGTGTGGGAGGAACTGAATAATTTAATAAGATACAAGGTCATGCCAAATGTCCCCTCCATTACACAGGTTCCTTTTTCCTTGTTTTGAAGTGTGTTTCTATATACGTATGTGTGTACAACATAATCGTCCAAAGAGGGCGATCGTTTTCCCAGCATTTCCAAGTTATCTGGCTGTATGTGGGCTACCGAGTAGTGAGGGAAAACTAGGCTGTTGAAGGTGATAGGGATTATGAGAAAACTGTCCTCAAAGCTTGTGGGGAAAAAGAATGTGACCAGCTGCTCGGACATATTATCACTGCAGGAGCACAGGAGTTGTATGAAAACACAGCCCCTTCCTAAGTGGTGAGATTACATACTGAACTGTATGTGTTTAATCATATATCTCATGGATTGTCATACACGCCAGTTGTAACATGAGAATAGAGTTTCTATTCTAAGAAATAATAATGACCGTTGCTAATTATGTTTCAATGAAAGGATCATCTGCTATTTTGCGATTCCTGATTCTGTGTGATTCACATTACCAAAGACATGGGACTGTATTACCATACAGTCCCATTGGTTGGGTTGTTTGAAAGTGCTTGAGGCACAAAACTTCAAATAATTTGTTTTTGTTTGTCCCACGGTGTAGTTTTAGGGATGTGTTGAGCGTATCCTTAACACCTGTTGCATTTAAATCTATCTTAATTTAATTCCTGCATCTTTTTATCTGATCTGTACATTCACAATACTGCAATAGTTCTTTTATATAATTATCAAGAATATGTCATGTATGTAAACCTTGTTTAATCTAACCACGATAAATAGACAGGGTTCATTTCTAAATCATGATTGTATGTGCATTCAAAATCATGAAATTAATTTTTGCCCATATCTCTGATTTTGTCAAGGGGTTAGAATTTCAGTTTTCCTACCACTAATTTAAGAAAGAAATGTGCTATTTGTGGTAGACGTGTATAGGAAATAATGCCTTCTGAAGTCATAGAATTTAAGAGTAAAAGCTCCATTGTCCTTGTAACACTGCTAATGCCATACAGGGTGCGAGTTGCCAGTTTCTGGTCATAGTGTTGTTTGTGTGTTTTGTACCGAGCTTTACTTGTAAGGACATGCTCATTGTGAATGGGCTCGTGCTTGATTAATATCCCATCGATTATAGAAATAGCGTGTGTGTGTTGGCTAAAACCTAATAACACTCTAGCAACTACCCAAGATTAGAAGGGAGTGTAGCTTTTACTGAAACTCCTACAGTGCACCCCCTACCCGTGCAAGATTGCTGATTGACATCCCTCTCCATTCAACCTTTCTATACAAACGTGCACTTTTTTTTTTAAGCAGTTGTGTTTCAAACAAACGGTGAGCTGAGTCAGAAACGTTTGGCTGTGAGGCTGCTGTAACACATTAAGAAATATCCCTTTAGCTGTATTAGATCTATACAGTACATTTAGTATCTATGCTATTTCCATATTTCTGTCTATATGGTGAATCCTGCTGGGACATTTGGATATGTGTCGGGAACCACCCAAATAGTATTTGCTGCTTGTTTATTGCCTGTTTGCACATATCTATAGAATATTGCAGTATATTCATAAATGATAGATCCCAAATAGCCATTATCTGTCATGAATAGTTTCACGTGCATTCCCAAACTATAAGGATCCACTGTTGTACAGTGAAACAGAGGTGGTCGGGTTGCGTTCCATAACTCAACAACCATACGGTTGGCCTTGCCACCATCTGGTATGCATGCATGCATGTATGTGTGGAGCGTTTACCGTGACGTGGCCAATACACAGTCCGAGGTTATGAGTCTGAGCTCCCTGGATCCTTGATCCACTTAGAACTAACAACATGCTGTAGATCTGTCAGCTGGCTTCATGTTCACAAAGAGCTGGACCAATCCAGTTCCTCGATCGTGGCCCGGCCCGGCACGGCACGGTCTGGTCCGGTCGTTTATCTTAATTAGTCCATAAGCGCCTTATGTCTTCTCAAGACATACATTTCCAATTTAGCCTCATAGCTTTGTGGATGATGACCTTGTCCCGCTTCTCGATAAGACACGAGGAGAAAGAGTTGTTTAGGGGAAGCGGTGTTGTGTTTATAGCGAGGATTAGCGGTGTGACATTGCTAATGATAACGGAGGCTTCTCATCTGAGTTGCGGCCCGAGGGCGAGGCTGTAAGAAATGCTGTGTGGACAAGAGACCTCCACATATCGTCTAGCTAGCATGCCATATCCCATGGGGTCTCCTCTCCTCTCCCCTCCTCTAGCATCTCCTCTCCTCCCTCCTCTCTCCTCTCCTCCCTGCTCCTCTCCTCGTTAAAATGGATTCGCTGTCACGTTTCACCAGCAACTCTCCTCTCACGTCTCTGAGGGGGTCGGGCAGGGTGGGGGTTTGTCAGAGAACAAAGCCACGCTCTGCCTCCTCTCCCTCCACTTGGTTTCTCCTCATCGCCTCCCCACCTGTCCTTCGCATCCTTTTTCAAACCACTCGGCTCCCTGCCCAGGTCTGCATAGATTGCACCATCCCGCAGGGCAAAGTGAAGTCTTTGTAGGTCGGTTCTTTTCCGTAGACCCACCTGAGCCTAGGATCAGTGAGACTCGGGGGGCGTTGCAGGAGCCAGGGGGTTCACAAACTCAACAATAAGCTCAGACTGCGTGGGCAGTGGCCTGACACAAAGCTGACCATATATCAACCAGAAGGTAGAGCTTGTTGTGCTGCACAGCATCCAAATGTGACGCCAATAGAAGAGTTGAGTGTATGTGGTGCTGTGTTTAAAACAAACTATTACAGTGTACGTAACAGTAAAACAGGCTTTCTGTGGTAATGGAGTGGCTAATACCGCAGCAGACAAGACTCGAGATAAAACGGGTTAGCCGTGCTATTGAGTTCTTTCTGTACTCCTTCAGTGAGATCTAGAGGGCATCTGTACACTCTTGTCTGCTCTTCTAGTCCCCTGCAGTCATTTAGTAGCAGTGTTCAGCGAGGCTTTGTTAATGTTCTAGAATGCCCCGACATTTATATGCCCAGTTATTCGTTGTTGAATGTGCAAAATTATGGTAAATGCTCGTGATTACGGGCACAGCAGTGCAAAGAAATTCCATTTATTTACTCATACATACAGTTGTACAATATGTTGCATAACTAACCTTTCTTTATTCTATGTTGGATTGTGACAAATTGACCATAATACTGAATGATTGTACCCCTGTTCACTTTGTGTTTGTGCTATTTTGAAGGAGCAATAGCCTCAATGGTTCCTCTCTATGCAGTTCTCTTTGGCTTATCTCAAAAGGTTGAACCCTACATTTATACAACACACACATTTACTTGATCCAATATGTGCCTACTTGTATATGTTGAAATTATTGTGATGTTAATTATCATGAAATTGTGCCCAGACCAAATCTGTAAAGAACTTGAGTATATGTTCTGTACATGTGATTTTTAAATATCATTTTTTCAATTGAATTTTTTTCAATAATCATTAATAATAAATGTCTTTGCTCAAAGTGTTTTTTGTTTTTTTTTACAGTTTCCCATTTCTTTATTTCTAAACTGGATCAAGTTTTGGAATCCAGTTTAGAAAGTTCTTCCAAGGTCATCTTATTTCTTCTGTAAGGGTGTGTGGTGATGACCGGGTACAGGCAAATGTTCCTCTGCCCACCACCAACAGCTGTTTCCGTAGTGATGTGTTGACAACTACAGCCCTGGCAGTCAGCATGACGACACCAGTTGCCAGAGCCTCAGTGTTAGCCAGCATATCTCAGCAGGGGATAGCTAATCCGCTATGGACCAGTGGGGAAAACTGCAATGGTGAGGCTAATAAACTAGGATGGTTGGTAATTAACATAATTTTAAATAGATTATATAATAGTATGACGGTAATAAAGGAACCTCAGATCTGTAGGGTTTCTGGTCGTGTGTGTTTATATGACGTCTCATTACTCATGTAATTTGTCGTCAGCATAATATTCATGGGTGTGGAGTGTGGGGTTAAAGCTATGATGTGATGTATATAAAATAAGAGATGCTAACCGCTGTCTACATTTGCAGAGGAAGATGACAAGACCAGGGGGCGTCTTAAACGACCAGTGCATTTTATTTTCCATCACAGTACAAAAATAAATTAAATTAAGCAGAAAACAATTAGGGGGAAGGGGGTGGGGGGGGGGGGGTGTTCTACAGCAATCTCGTTTTTTTTCTTCCCCCAAAATAATATTTGTCATAAATGGTGTCTAAATCCCTCCTTATCCCAGAAACAGAAACAGCCTATACCAGAGTGGTGTGGTTCTTAAGAAGACAGACTTTCTGTACAAATATAACACACACACAGACATTCACTCATTCTCACATATATGCAGCCAACCAATGCTTCTTTTTGAACTTCTTAAACACTTTTTTTTTCTACAAAGTACACAAGATACAGAAAAGAATCTGACAAATCTTAAACTATTGAGTATTTTCTCCCTATGTTTTTGTAATTTTTTTTTCAAAATTGTTTACTCAAAAGATTATTCAGTTATGCAAGTGAAAATAATGGCACATTTCAGTGAGCCAGGGCACCTGGGACAGACAGAGAGGGAAGGGGGGGGGGCTAGATGACCATTGACCCCAACATGCTGACCTTTCATCAACCACCACACTAATAACGTCTGGGTGTTACATCCCACCACAAAATAAAACTAGACACCATACTCACATTGGAGATGACTGAGATAGCACACCAACCTAATGTGTAATGCTGTTGTGGAGATAGGTTTTGACGATTTGAGTTAACTCGTACTAATACAGAAGAAGGTAGGTGCTTCTATCAAACACTAAAGGAATACAATTTAGTCACGTGAGAAGCCTGTTGGCAATAACCAAGAAACGTACATTCATTATAGTATGCCAATTGTTTTTCTTAAATCTTTTTTGGTAAGATTGGCTTTTTGTGTATTGGGATTAGATATGAAAGGCAGTGAAGTGTTTTTTTTTTCCTCAATTTTTTTTATCAGTGAGCTAAAGGTTGTGACATCAATTATTCTCCAGTGAAAATGAAAAGCCACAAATCAACATGGGTGCCCCTCCCCCAACACACACACACACCATTAGTGGCTTTGATTGAAAACCTGGTTATCTTATCTCCAGTAGTAGAATGTGGCATTCCCTTACATTTGATTCACACCATAATTGTATTGATGGATTAGCCTTAGCAGATGTAATGTTCCCCGGAGAGATGTTTTTTTTTTTAAACCGTTATTGATATGTGTGACAGCAAATTTGCGTACCAATCAAACAGGTCAGTCCTGAGAGTGCGTGTATTTGTGTAAGAGCATGTTATATTTTCAGGTCATCTTTTTAAACTTAGGGGCCAGTGCTGTATTATTTTATTAAGGTCTTAATGGTCTTATTGGTGTCACTTTGGTGATGGTCAGATTTCACTTGGCAATCGAAGGCCTCTGATTGTGATTTCCAATAGGCCTACTAAAATACGCTCAACATTCGTTTGCATTAATCGAAATAAATCTTCATTCCCACCAAAGATATCAGATATACCATCAGAACCTCCCCATAATCTGTCCACTCTGTCTTTTATCACTCGCTTTACAATGAATGTGCCAAGAGAATAAATAAATGTCAAGGAATTAAAATTAAATAAGAAATCATTCATAAATGGAAATCCATACACTCATTTCATTTGACACAGCTTGACACATTTTCTCAGACCTACTGGATTTCCATCAAAGATATGGCACTGTTTTAACATTGTCTAGGCTGAACCGAGCACAAAATGAGCTATCATTCCAAAACGGCTTCAACACAACCTTTAGACAAAAGTAGAAAAAAAAATTCATTGGTAAACAAATAGCCTATTTTAGCAAGCATAGCTAAATAAACTAATTTGACTTTGTTCACAGCATTCTCTAATGCAGATGCAGTTGATTGACAAATCAATTAGAAAGAAGTAAAGGAATTGATCCTTTCCTCCAAAACTAAAATTGCATGGCACACGTGCATTAATTACATTTCTAAATTTAAAAAAGAAAAACGAAAAAGAAACATAAACATAAAGTAACCCTTAAGAAAAACAATAAATAATCCCTCATAGGCATGAGGGAGAAAACATCCATGAACTTGTTTTCTTTTTTTCATAGATGAAAATAAAGTAGGTCTTTCTCAACATACAGAGTAGGATCACCAATTATTGGCCGTACATCCTCCTCCTTTCGTATTTTGAGGTTCCACTGCAAAGCTGGCGCGCTGTAAAGTAGCCTATACATTCCCAACATGTCTCTCTGCGATCCGAACCACAGTAATCCGCAAACAAAATGGATTCAGTGGACACTCCATCTGTGTTTTAGTGACGGGCAGATAGGCATCGCTGCGGACACGTCCAGTTGTGTACTTCGAATGGAGGACGTCGCGTTTCCCAAAAGGAAACGGGATGTGAAACTGGGGAGGCCTGTTCACCCTTGATGCATGAAGAAAGCCAGTCAAGCGATGGCCCTCACCCTCCTGCAGGGGGCAGTGCACATCATATCATCAAACAGTCAGAAGGTCACCGGCAGGCCGCAGTCCTCTTCACATTCATTGCTGTAGATGTATGATCCTTTTCCAATTTTATTTTATATTTTTATTTTTTTACTTATGTGTGTGGGTGTGTGTGAATCGTTAGTGTTTTGGGATTCTTAAAAAATATTGTATATAGATATATATTTGTATGAAAGCAAAGAATGTACTACCCAAGTCTGGCATTTTTGTTAAGCTTAGTAGACTACCTAACCTTAAAAACGCTTTCATTCTCGGTGAATGTCCATCCTGCCACATTCAAAAAATATGATTTGGCCTTTGATTATTATCTTGTACAAGCAACAAATGTTTCCATTGGTCTAAACCAAAATCCCTACAGGCTAATTGTTTTGTTTTATTGCAATGATAATCTTTTCAACACAACTTTAAATATAATTTGAATGAATCCTCCAAATTGTATACCATTCCTTGAATCCAAATAGACACATATCACAGTAGATACGTTTAGGTGCTTTGGCCATTAATATAAGAATACCAACCAAATGTTTGACCTTCTTAAAATGCCAGACTGGAGTATACGCCCCCCTTCCGCCCCCCCGCCCCCCCCCTCTCCTGCCTCCCTTGTTGCTTCACCCTTGCCTGTTCTCCCCAGCGTCCCCTCACCGGTCCAGGCCAATGAGCAGACGGCTCCGCTCCTCCTCCTTCTGACTCTCATTCTTCAGGTCGGCGAACACCTGGGTGAAGTAGTGCGGGTCCGAGTTAATCTGGAGCATCTTGGCGCTCATCAGGTTGATGACGGACAGGCAGCGGTCCCAGAAGTTCTCCTTGGAGCTCTCCACCAGGAAGGGCTTGAGCGGGTAGGAGATCTCGTTGCCCATGTAGGAGTAGGACAGGTAGAGGCATGTGAGCAGTGTGGCCTGCAGCTCGTGCTCCGTGGCCACCTCGGAGGAGACCACGTCGCGGCACAGCATGTAGACGAAGACCACGTTGGCCGGGGTGATGAAGCCCTGGTCCTGCCAGCCCTGCAGCAGCAGGGAGCGGTCCACGCTACGCAGCCACAGTACGGGGTCGGTGGGGGACAGGTGCTTGAGACGGTAGCAGCGGCGGCACAGGAACTCCCCGAGGCAGCGAAGCAGCTCGCTGGTGGACGCCTGGACGATCACCCTCTTGGGGGTGCCGGGGGCGGCGTTGGAGCTGCTCAGAGGGGCCTTCTTCACGGACGACACTGCATTGCTGGAGCCCTTGGTGAGCGGCGGGGTGCTCTGGTCCTGGGTGAAGGTGGACAGGTTGGCACAGGACTGCGACTTCTTCAGGTTCTCGTTGTTGAGGTGGGTCACGTTGTTCTGGTAGTTGCCGTTGGGCTGCACCTTCTTGGAGCCCTTCTTCTTGGCGGACACGGCGACGATCCGCTTCCATGGCAACACGTTGATGAGCGAGTGCCGCTTGAGGTTCTTGTCTTTGGCATTCTTACTGTTCTGGACTGCTGTGTAGTGGCCCACTGTGGCTGGGCCATCTTCAAACAGCGCCGCCTTCCGGTAGCTGGGTGACAGAGACAGCACTGTGCCCATGACTGTTGGCGGGGGTGGGGGGGTTCCAGGGGCTTCAACCGCACTGGGCCAAGGGGAGGGGTGATCCGCGGGGTCTTGGTGCCTCTGTGTTTGTGGAAGCTACAGGAGGTCGCTTTTCTGTGACATCTAAAGCCAGACGAGGGCCCGCTGCTCTCTGGTGAGATACTGTTTAGATGCGCCTTCGCTCACTGTTGCCTGCGGCCACTGCCTGTGCCTGTTAAAGACAAAACGGATCAATTATCAAGTGGGAGAGTCTCAGCATATGTTCAACATAGCCTATATTTTGTATGATTTAATGTTAATGCATGGGCCTATTTTAAATTCTAATTAGGGTTCTAATTGTCCAAATTATACATATATTTACTGTAGGATTCTATTCATGTTTTCATGGTGAGCTGCACAGGTTCTTTTGTATCACAGGTCAGACTGATGTGATAGCATAACTGGTTCACAAGTATTCCATTAGGCTATAAAATAATTAGTATATTTGAAAGCATTTAGGTTATACAATAATGTATTAACTTTTGAGTGTAGATATTACTTAATTTGGAATACAAAGACACATAGGTGACATCTATTACAATATTAGGCTACACATGATGCATTTGTAATCAAAGTCGTCATAATACTGTAGGCTAGATGTTCATTGTGAACGTTTACTAATCACAGCGAACGAAATTCAAGCACACCACTTTCACAAAAATGGAATCCTAACGTAAACACCATACGTTAAGGTCGTGGCAATCTGGACAATGTAGTCGACCGGAATTATAGAAATAGGTGAAAATAGGAATTAACATTTTTACATGTAGCCTACAACTAGGCTATAGACACTATAGGCTATGCTAATGTTAGGCTAGAGAGCGGCCGACAGCGACAGCCCACTTGCGCATTAAATCGGAAAGTCCTTCATTCCATCACCTATAGCCTAATGCGCTCCGATTATGTGTTTTTAAATGCTAGTGCTGAGATACAATTATAAACTCTGGCTATATAATAAGCACTATTTTTTTTTCTGAAACCCTGACTGGACTATGCAAAATATTTGATGTGGGCCCATTCGCCTGACTGGTGTTGCTACATGGGTTGTGCTCTCCATGGTGCTGAAATTCGACGTCCGTGTCGAAATAAAGATGCTGCGGTTTTAACGGGTGGTGGTCATGAAGGATATATTCTAAATGTGCTTCCTTGCCCTAGCCTAGGTAGCTCGGTGAAATATTATTTAGTAGCCTATGTTTATATTTTATTAAATCCTTTAAATTTACTTTGATTAAATCCTTTATATGCTACTGCAGTCTACCAATGTATGCCAACCGAAATTATTGCTTAATTAATTACAAGGGCAGACTAAATAAATAAAATAAAAACATGGGCTACCTTACCAGATGCAATCTTCAGTTAAATTGAAGAATAATTGCACTGCAGCAATAATCTGCGTCTTGAGTGGTAGTCTGGTAGAGCCTTGTTTTCTTTCTATAAAACGTAGGTCAAGGTAAAACATAAACAACCCTCGAGATAACAAATAAAACAAACAAAACAATCCAAACCGAGCAAAACAATTCTTATTAGGCATATATCACCAGCACGTCCGATGTTCTGGTGCGCAAGCAATGGTTGGCAACTGTGGAATGGATGCTGAAATGAAGATGAGCTACTGGTCCTGGCTGAGAGATGCGGATGCTGAGGGCTTGCTGTATGTTGTCACTGATTCCAGCGCAGAGGAGGGTCGACTTAAAGGCTGTGAGCGCCGCTCTGCGCTCTGTCCGTGGTGCTGCTTTTACAGCTCCGCCCAATTAAAACATTTCCTTCAAGCAAACACTCCCCGGTGAACCCACATCATCCATTTTTTGAAAACAACATAGCCTATGTCAATTTTCCGCTGTTTGAGCTATCTGTGTGGTCCGTGTCACACAGGTAGCAATGATAGGCCTATTCCATGATGACAATTATCAATTTCCTGTGATATAGACTGCTCTGATGTTAGCAGTAGGCTAATGCTGCTCAATCAAGTTGGTTGGCTAGCTAGCTAGAATTAACTAACACTGACATTAACAGCAAATGTGTTGATTATGTTAACCAGTGTGATTGGCAATAGCTACTTCTGATAGCACGCCTTACAAGTAACGTAAACCATAGGCAGCAAACTATAGGCAGCAAACGTATAATTGTTGAGAGGATTTCATTAAATAGGCCTAATTTTAGCCTCATGTTTTTTTTAGGCCTAGTTATTGTTATTTTTCATTAGTCATATAGCCATACCCAAGTATCGTCTGCCTAATAAAGGTTAGCTCATGCTGCTCAAGTGCATGCATAATGTGTTGTAAATAAATTGTCCATATCTTTTAGCCAGGATTTATTTGCGTTATAATGTCTTCATTTGCTGTTGCTTTTATAGCCTGTTGAGGGAGGCGCCGTTGCACAAAATCAACAACGATCCTGTTACGACGGATTAACGAGTGGTCCACTCCAGAGCCCTCAATGAACAGGCTAAACGTGGCACGTAAACAACGATGCTCTCGGGGTACGTTCCGATAAAATAATAGTACCTGGCCAGTTCCCTTTTGCTATGACTTTCCTCTTTATTGGGGTGGCTAGCTGTGTTTGTTTTCTAGAACATAGACTTGTCTGGCATTGGGAGCAATACGTGTACAGTAGGCTATTGCATGGCCCATTTGAAAGCGTACCGAGACCACTCTTCAAGCAGATCTCGGTACGGTACACTTGTTTGGTCCGCTTTTGGTTCGCACTAGAGGGTGACACTGGAGTGGATTTTCAAACATCTCCCGCATCCCACTCCCACAAAAAAAAAAATTCAGTCTCATCCCAATCCCATGAAAACGTTGAGAAAAAATCCCGTTCCACGTACCGCACTGAGGGGAAAAACGAACTCTAGTGTTATTCAACCGAACAGTTCGGTCCGAACTAAATGAGACAGGTGTGAAGCACCCTAAATAACACATTTGCACAGGTCCTAAGTTATTTGAAGACAAAGTGGAGACGGATGACCAACTTCCACAATCTGTTAACAATATTAAGCTTTTACAAACGGATTTAAATTGATGCGTTTTGGCTATGCAACATTGTTCTAATTCCTACTGTTCAGCACAGTGCTAGTAGCCATTAGGTGTATGTGTTGTTGCTGTTGCCGCTGGTCCATAGATGAGGAGGAGGCGGGTCTCATCGAGCTGCTGAAGTCTCAGAACCTTGAAAACGCTGCTCATATGCTCAGGAGTTTGACGAAGACTTCCAGCCGTATCTGCCTCATTTAGTCTGCTATACTGGCCAGTCAAAGTTGACCTGGTAAGGCTATACCAACAACACACTCATTACCACTTTGTGGAATTGCTGTTGCATACAGTACATCTTTTTTTTTTATCCCCCACCCCAAGATATTGGCTGTTCTAATACACCTCGGTTTTATTACATCTAAGCAATGCTATCAAGTATTTAGTATCAGTGTGTGAAAGGCCACACTACAAGAAACAGGGCCAGAACACATCAAGCAGAAAGTCATTGTGAGAACGTCATTGTATCCAACATGGAGTTCAGAAGTATGTGGCTGCCGTATGTGGCATGTCGAATCACCACGAACAAACACACACTCAAGCATGGACTTTGAACCAGTGACCAGTCACTTTGCCACATATGTGTGCTCTTGTGCTGTGATGAGCACCTTTTGCTGTTATTACCATTCAGGTGCGGACAAAGACGCCTTACGTTGTCTCTGAGGAATATATCCGGAGGGACCTTGAAGGCTATGGTAAGGACTTGCTGCCACCAACACGTACATAATTCTATTGTGTGCTTATTTATAGAAATCACTTTGCACCATGCATGAGCAATATAATGGTTCTTTTTGCGGCCATTGTTACAGATATTGGCAGCGTGCAACCTATAGTGAGAAGCCTGTGTTAATTATTTGACGACCTGGTCACCGCCATCTTCTCTGGATATGTGAAATATATGCTCGGAGAGTAGGCCAAGAAGACAGGGGTGAACTGGAAGCATAAAGATGCTGCTACATGTTCACATCTCTCTCTGGCATCGAAAGCGCAGATGCATCGGGTATTAACTAGCACACACTTGAGCAAACCTTCTCCAAATTAGCGTTGTAGAAGGGGAAGTTCTTTTAAAATGCACAATGTGTATAGTCCTCCTAACATCATAATTTAAATGCATTATAATGTTGACACTTGCCCTTAAAATCGGTGGGCCTGACCTAAACCTGACCTGAGACAGCTTGTTTTTGAAGTTGGTCCAGCATGGCTTTCCTGAGACCCTAAATGAGTCCCTCTTTTTGTTTTCTCTGATGTGCGACGACATTGGTAAAGGCAGCATTTGAGCACCATTGGATGGATATTTAGGTTTCATCTTCTGACTGTTTTGTTCTCATTGCAGTATTAGTTCATCTCAATAACATACTGTATGTCCCTATTGTTCTTCATATGCATTTGTTCCCCCAGGACCCCCTTACTTCGAGCAGGCATTGGCCTATTTGAACTGTCAGAAGACAGCAGCATTCCAGATGATGAACACCTAATTGACATTGAGGACATATCAAACTGCCTTCACTGAGCTGGGACAAATGAACATGACCCCATTGAAGAGGCTGTAAGCAATCCCAAGATGCTGCTGACCCAGTCACTCCACAAGTTCTTTACTGCTTGTCCTAGCCGGGTACGGTTGGGTGTACCTTATGTTGGATCACTTCATGTTAACTATTCTTTCTTTTAAACAAAGAGTGCGGTCACTGGTTCTCATCTCTGTTCTATCAACTTGTGGCTGTGGAAAAGGCTTTGATTATATATTGAGCACCCCTGTTCGTCATCGGGTGCGCGCACTGCTGCGCGTTCTGGCCGAGCCTAACAGTGGCGGTGTCTTTGGTGGAGAGTCCCTGTTCCCTTTTATTTTCTTATAGTATGCGTTACTGTGTGTCAATCCAAAGTTAAGTTACAGTATTGCAGTCCTTACTTTAACTTTATTAATAAGTTAGCACTTTATCGGCTGGTTCGACTTTGTTATACTGATTATAAAACCCACATGGCGAAACAGCATGCTTTGTGTTCAGCCGAGTGGCGCATATGCGGTTTCTTGCGGTTTCTGCGCAAGTACGCACGTGTGCCGTTGTGTATTATTTTGAGTTATGTTTCACATATTCATGTTTATTTGAGGCAAGGTGTTTATCGATGCTTTGTTGTGAATCGCACTAACACCAAGGCCATTAAGGTCTAGGAGTGCCACCTTGTGGCACTTTCAGGTAAGAATATTTACCTGAATTGATCCAAATCATATATTATTTTATTTTATAGATAACCACATATCCATGCACCTACACGTACATCTATGTCTATATATATATATATATACATACATGTGCATATATACATATACATACATATACATATATATTGTGACTGTTGGATTCATCAAGGAAACTGCAGGTTTTGATTTGGTAAGATTTTCTTTGATGTTTTTTAATTGATCGTTACAGGATATGCATCATGACATGAAATTAAATTTTAGCCTATACATAGCCTGGCATTTAATAACTCAAAATATATAAGTTTTTACTGTTAGGTTTGACTGTTATGTGAATGTTGCAGTATGTCACTTTTATTTGGAATATTCTAAAATATTCATGACAAACACAGTAATTCATTTTTCTCAAGAAAAATTGCTTGGACCCAGAAGTCTTCAGTTCTGTAGTAATGTGAAAAGGAGCAGCTGTAAGGGTATTTCATCAAGCGTATTGTGCCAAAGACCTGACTTCAGGTCTTGGGGAGTGTACGGCCATATGACGACGTTCGTTATATGCAGCACATCCCGGACACTAACGACGTTCCCGTTTTGGCTTTAAATGAACATCTCTACATCTGCTCCAATCAAGACTATAATATTGTTGTCATTTATAGAGCAATATAGCCAAGAAAAATGTGACATGGTTTTTTACTATCTTTGTTGTTGATGAAACTAATGATCACTGACAGGCCTATTATTCTGTTTTTACCAAAACTTAGAAATGCTAACTTATCCTAAATTTCCACAAATGTTAAATAAAATAGTGACGAATTGCTTTATGGGTATGGTTCTCGCAACATTAGCTAACGTTGCTTTAAACGTTTTAATAATGTTCAAAGAACGTTAAAAATGTTTATAATAATTGACTAAGTGTATACTTTCATTGTTCTACGTCTAAAATACGTTTAGAATATTTTAATAAAATGTTAATGTAAAATGTGTATATTTTTTTAAGCACGTTATCCTAACCAAAAATAACATTCTGTAAATCTTAAAATGAAATTGATGAAAATGTTTTAAGAATGTTCTAGCATAATGTTCTGACAATGTTATGAAAAACTGAAAAAAAATTGTACCACATCATTATTTTAGAATAGTTTCAAATGTGTTCTGTGTACTACAAACCTTTAGGGGTCAGCATTTCACCAGAATATTATGGCGTCCTTAGTTCACGCTCACTCAGAACGGTCTGCTCCTATATTTCTCAGTCAATCCGTTTACATGTGTCCACACACACAGTCTAATCCTAGTCATACAGTAAAAAAAAGACAATAGACCACACAAGTGATTTAATATATTTATAACATCAAGACAAGAATAGCACAACCAAACTGCTAAAACAGCCAACAACACTATCATTTTATAATATTACCGTGACATATCAACAAGAAAGTGAAACGAGCAAACATTTTTGTTTTGGGGGGATTTTTTCGAGACAAAATATTTTCGCTTCGTTGTCAGATAGGCGATGAAAACTACCATCTCTGACAGGAACATTCCGTTGTTTAAGGTTTATTGTTGAAACACTCCAATTTAAGACAAACATATGGACATTAATGTATGGACCTTTGTTTTATGTCATTAGACCTAGTTAATAAGGTAAATTATTGTTATTATCAATATCACTGCAGCAATCAACACGTGATGGTCAATCGCTGTTTTAACCCCTCAAATTGGCAATTTCTACAATTGACTAATGATGGATACCTATACGTGATGGCATATGTTATCACATGGGCCTTTAACATCCAACATTCCCAACATGCAAGTCGCGGATCAACGTATGATACGCAACGTAACATTCGCACGTAGTTTTCACACAGCAGTATTTGAATAAGGAACATGGCGGCTGCAGCAGTGGTTGAATTTCAGAGAGCGCAGTCTCTCATTAGCACCGATCGCAACGCCTCTATTGACATCCTACATTCAATAGGTAGGTATCGAATTATTTTGTGGATAACCACAGTTCTTCTGATTAATCGGTTTAGAAGGATTTCAGTCAAACCACAAGGAAGCTAGCTCGTTAGCCGCAGCTGAGATCATTGAGAAGAGCCGGTCCGAGTGCCGTGCTGACTCACTGTTGAATGGTGGAATAGCCTCAGCTAACACTAGCTAATGTTAGCTGGTTGGCTTTATCCATTTACGGTAGCATGTAGCTAACATAGGCCAGGCCGTGACGCGCACAACCATTTGTTATTCTGCATACTTTAACGCGGATATGCGTTTAACAATTTAGCAAGTTTAAAAAAATATGTATAGTAATTTGTCTAACGTTACGTAGAGTTACTGCATATTAATGTGATTGCTAGCATGAGTAGTTACTATAGCAAACATACGTTAGCTTGTTTTCCAAATCTTTTGGCCGATTCCTGGCACCACACATAAATCAGTGTTTTTAACATAAGCTCACTATAACTGGGAATACATAACTGAAATTAGTCACAGCACACGAATGTTGTCACGGACATAACACAAGGCAATAGACCCATAGAATAGAAACACGGTTGGTGAGGGTGGCTTTAGTGGCACCGTTCCCAATTTGCCTTGTCACACTAGCCGACAAGTTAGCCCGCAACTCTACCAATTACAACACTAAGTACAATATTACTCTGACAACCAGAAGCAGTACCGTAGTTGCAAATACCCACGACATAATAAAATGAGCGCTTGGATTATAATAATTCATAATAATTATTTAAATTATATTTGTTCCAAATAGATACAAGGCTATACAACGAGCGTTTAAATGAAAGAAGCACACAACACATACACTAAGAACACTTTGCTTATCGTGGTAGTTTTCCTATTTTTTCTCCTCCTTATGATTTCCTTGCCCCATCAGTGAGGAGAGATGTTCAAGAGAACGATGAGGAAGCTGTCAGGGTTAAAGAACAGAGCATATTGGAGCTGGGTATGCTCCTCGCTAAGACCGGACAGGCTGCAGGTAAGTTGGGTTGGGTATGTTGGGCAGTATATTGTGGGTATATTTAAAGCTGTGAATGATTTGGGTACTTGTATAATGGATAATTTATTTGTTAATTTAACAGTTTTTACACTGAATATTGTACCTGCTTGAAACGATTGTTGCAGCTACCTAATGTGATAATTTAGTTATTTTCTGTGATGATGTCCTCCAGAACTGGGGGGTCTTCTGAAATTTGTAAGGCCCTTCCTGATATCAATCAGTAAGGCCAAGGCAGCCAGACTAGTCCGTTCCCTGCTGGACCTTTTTCTTGACATGGAGGCTGCCACGGGGCAAGAGGTCGAGCTGTGTCTGGAATGCATTGAGTGGGCTAAGACTGAAAAGAGGACTTTCCTTCGACAGGCCTTGGAGGTAAATGAGTTATGATTAAGCAAGACATTTTATATTCTATTTATTCTGTATAAATGTCATGCACAATTTGTTTTCTCAATAAACCATGCATTATGTTAACTTTTTTTTTTAAATCTGTAAAATCTAAATGTTACCAAAAACATGATGTGTATATATGTGTCTGGTTGTTTAATGTCATAATGGGTAGAAAAGAAGTGTGTCTCAGTTACGCTTGTTGACTGTGTACAGGCACAGTCATGTGAAAAAGAAAGTACACCCTCTTTCTATTCTGTGGTTTTACATGTCAGGGCATAATAATAATAAGCATCTGCTCCTTAGCAGTTAAATACAACCAAGAGGAACACCACATGAAATATTACACTGTGTCATGATATATTAAACAGTCATGAAGGCAAAATGAAAAAGATATGTGTGAAAAACTAAGTACACCTTATGATTCAATAGCTTGTAGAACCACCTTTTTAGCAGCAATAACTTGAAGTAACCATTTTCTGTGAGACTTCCAGTCTCACATCGTTTTGTTTACAATGTGGCTTCAGTTCATTGAGGTTTGCAGGCATTTGTTTATGCACTGCTCTCATAAATTCCCGCCACAGCATTTCAATTAAGTTGAGGTCTGGACTTCAACACCATTGCAACACCTTGATTTATTTTCTTTTTCAGCCATTCTGTTGTTGATTTGCTGATGTGCTTGGCTCATTGTCCTTTTGTGTGATCAAATACCAGCCAAGCTTTGACTGTCGGACATCCATCCATCTTCATCCGCTTATCCAGAGTTGGGTCGCGGGGGCAGCAGCTTCAGCAGGGGACCCCAAACCTCCC
>JAODUH010058420.1:0-17951 GCA_027564835.1 Typhlichthys subterraneus | reverse complement strand
ACGGAGCTGTTGGATGTTGGAGACCTTGCGCTCCTCCACCTTCAGTTTGAGGATGCCCCACAGATGCTCAATAGGGTGCAGATACATTTAGTAGGCTAATAACTTGCATTAGAGCAGGATAAATAGTGAGCCAATTCGAACGCTCTCTACACATTTATATCTTTGTGGTGTTATGGGAAGGGGTAAGCAAATTGGCAGACCAGTTACGTATCTAGTCCCCCATTTCCTCCCATACACTCCTGAACAGAGAAATTATAAAATACAGTTTAATGGTCTAAATCTAGTGACCAAATATGGTTCCTTGCCCGATAAAAGTGTTTAAAGAAATAGATTTCTAACATATATAAAGTATTTCCAAGTAAATGTATTTGCTTTAAACAATCTTTTAAAGAAAAGAAAAAAAGCCTGGAGATAGTTTTCATGCGTGTGTACACTTTAGTGCAGGTGAAGACTTCAACACCACATCTGCAGGAGAAATGTGGTTGTGTGCAGCGTTCATTTTACACAGGACCGTTATGTTCCCGCCCGCAGATATGATGGAGTTCCAGATGAGATTCCGAAGCCAGTAACATGTGTGGCCGATAGCTAGTGAATTTCCTTCAGAACACAGCTGCTTCAGTTCCACCATCGGCAGTAACTTCTGGAACCAGCGGAACATTAAGAGGCATACCAGCTGATCCTTGTGCAATAGTTTAGTTATTGGTAAATACAATTCTATATTAAAAAGCCAACATAAAGTTTTTATATAATCCATATGTGATGGCAAACTTTACAGTACTGTCTGCAGTACTGTAAACCAGTAGCCATAAGTCAGCTACTTACCAGAACACCTGCCCAGTTTTCCTCAAAGAATAAATGTGCTGATTCTAGTCTGTTCTTGGTCTCTTTGACGCACGGTAGGCTAATAATAAGGCCGTGGTTCGTCATATGTGCATTCACTTACATTTTTGACCTCTTCACTTAAAAATCTATAACAAACTACTGTAAATGCTATTATGGTGTCTGTACAGACAAATGTTTCAACTTGAAAGTCTGCAACTATGCTCTTTATGTTATAGTTTTGTCTATACTAATCTACAGTGTACAAATACGTTCTCAATCATATAGCGAGCATAAGCAAAGAGAAGCCTTAAGGAACATGTAAAGCTTCTCTGTTCTACAGACTAGACAAGGGTGCCAAAATAACCCCAAACACACAAACTGCTGTCATTAACACCAGGCAGAACAGCACCCCGCATCACCATGAGTGAAGCAGACCATTCTCAGAGTGGGATGCTATGAGATGGGGGGGGTTAGTGGAGCAGAGGTTTCACTTATGATCAAGTCAATAGTGGCCATCTTTTTTTCACCACAGAATTTGTGATCATATCAGATGCACCATCTGTGGGGCTCTTGTTTTCTCAGTTTTGCCTGGCAACTGGCAGTGAATCAGTGAATACTGAGCATCTAAATGCCTGCACAGTTTTCCCCACACAGGGCTCTACTGTGCTGTGCCTCCAGTGTCCTTCAGGCCACACAGGCAGCACATTTAGCTTTCACAAACACAATAATTAACTTTGCAAATATTCATATAAATTATGGGAAATGCAAGTAAATAAATGCTGGTCTCAGCAAAAATGTAGAGATGGGCCCTTGAAAGGAGAGACGGTGCAAAATGCATTGTTTTTGTCTGCTTTGAACCCCGCAGAACATAGGCCTAGCGCAGTTCGGCAACATCTTACTTTGTAAAATTAAATAGGGGGATTAAAAACAGCATAATTAACAAATGTTTATTGTAATTGAAAAGCTAAATAAATTGCCCACTTTAAGCAATTCAATAACAAAGTGAAGCCTATCTTTAAAAAGCAATCTTATCAGTAACAAATGTTTACTAAAAATAATGGGTAGTGTGTAAATCTGTCCACTGTGAACTCCGTGGAGGCGTGTGAATACAACTATTTATTAATGGCACTATTGGAAACAATGCATTTCATGGCTAGGCAAATTACGGCAAGTGTATACACTGACAATTATCTGCCCAAACATGGACTTTAAAATATATATATAAATAAATAGTATTCAAATATTTTAAATAATTTATGTCAACAATGTCAACAACACAAACCATAAACATCATATGACATGACAGCTAATGGTTGCCAGAAATGTTGCCAGCGTGCACTCAAATGAGCTACCGTAATGTTCGTATACGGTCATATAAACCACAGCATAAACAACCAATCTGCCCAAGGTCATAACAACCTATTTGACGGCAAAAGTGTAGTTTGAATGCAGGGTAAAAAAGCTGACGGGTATCTTAGCATGTACTGAAACACCGCGGTAACTTAAATTAATATAAAGCCCATGCTTGAGACAATTTTACGCCACTACCAAATCCAGATAGCTAAGGAAGCTAAACTCTAGAGACCAGGCTACTAGCCTTGTTAGCTAGGTAGCTACCCAAATCGTTGCTCGAGCTTATTACTGTATTTATCTACCATTTCGGCTATTTCATTTGCATTTGTACGTTACAATATTAACATGGGCAATTGTGCTTCAAATAACTAGACGCTCAGTAAACATTACCTGGAAATCACGCTCTTCGTTGAACCTAGAAAACCTGTCAGCCATTTTCTATGTGCAGCAGCTTCTCTCTTCTAGCAGTCTGTCTACTCTGCTTAACCCAGCACAAGCAGTTTGTTGTGACGTGCATTAAGTCAACGATTCTTTTGAACTAAACATTATTTTTGAATGGGTGCTTTCTCATCAACTATTAAGGTGATAATATTTTCTTATTAAATTACATAATTCAACATATTTATGTATATTATATAGCCAAATTAGTAGCCTATATAATGTAGCCAATTAATCATTATACATGTATATTTATGTCAACCAGAATATAATAGGCCTAGAGAATTTGATACAAACTTCCCACCATTGCACACATTTAAGCACAGGTCATTCGGCATTTGCAGAATATCATGTGGCACATCGTGCAAGTTTTATTAAACAAAACTGGTACGTTTACTCAATTAAATATTCTATAAAAATTATGATAATAGGCATACCATGGTGATCTTACAATGATCTTACAATTAATTAGAATGTCGACTAAACTAGAATTTAAGTAAGTCGTAAATCATGTTATTCAACTTGTAGACGACCCGACAGGCACTATCAGTGAGAGAATAGACTATACTAGGCTACCATTTGTGTTGTTTGCTTTGTTCGCTAAAGGCTCGTCAGCATACTGATACAGTCGTTTAATTAATGGCTGGACAAGCTCGTCTGACGCAATGCAATAGCGAGTCTGTGGGGCTGTTAGCCGACTGGGCCTACACATCAACAGGTATAGCCATAAGCATATGCCTAACGTAAATAAACATAGGCGTACAATAAAAAAGTGTAGTCTATGCATGTTAGGAATGACAATCATATTATGGCACCATCTTGTGGCCATTTATAGGATACACACAACAAATAGTTATAGGCTACACAGCTCCTATTCTAGCCTGTAGGCTATACGATCATGCAGCACTACGCATACTGTAGGACCAGGCATAGTTTATATGTCCGCTGAGCGCGTTGGTCCGCGGACGGTGCGCGTTACGTAAATGCATAGGCAGTCCGCTATCCGTATAGCAACCATTTATGTCTTCGCGGACGTGCGCAAACTGGCACCTTAAAGGCCCAGCATAGCAAATGCGTGACACGCAACGCCAACGCGGACGAGCGCTCGGGCTGTTGTTCCAAGCTGTTCCAAGCGTCCGCATGTAGCCTATTGGTAGCCTATACACATCCGATCAGCCATAACATTATGACCATCTGCCTAATACTGTGTAAATGTCTTCCTTTTGCCAACAAAACCGCCCTGACCCGTCGAGGCATATACTCTATAGACATCTGAATGTGTGCTGTGGTATGTCAAGTAAAGTCAATTTTATTTATATATCCCTTAATCACATTGCAGTCTCAAAGGGCTTTACAGCCTTCATTTCACATGGAAACAAACAACACCCCCTTAACCTGCTCCTCCTTTATGTCCCGTAAGTTACGAGGTGGGGCCTCCATGGATCGGACATGTTTGTCCAGCATGCAACTGATGCTCGATTGGATTGACATTTGGGGAATTTGGAGGCCACAGTCAACACCTTGTGTTCCTCAAACCATTCCTGAACCAATTTTGCTTTGTGGCAGGATGCATTATTCTGCTGATAGAGGCCAATGCCATCAGGGAATACGTTACGATGAAAGGGTGCACGTGGTCTGCAACAATGCATAGGTATGGTACGTGTCAAAGTAACATCCATATGCATGACCCAAGGTTTCCCAGCAGAACATAGCCCAAAACATCACACTGCCTCCGCCGGCTTGCCTTCTTCTAGTGCATCCTGGTGCCATGTGTTCTCCAGGTAAACGACTCACAAGGCTGATGTAAAAGGAAAAGGGGATTCATCAGATCAGGCCACCTTATTCCATTTCTCCGTGGTCCAGTTCTGATGCTCACGTGCCCATTGTAGGTGTGCGGCAGTGGACAGGTCAGTGTGGACAGGTCAGCATGGACAGAACAGCATTAACTTTTTCACCACACGGTCCTTTACACCCCACGTGCATTAATGAGCCTTGGCCGCTCATGACCCTGTCGCCGGTTCACCGCTTTTCCTTCCTTGGACCACGTTTGATAGGTATACTGAATACTGCACATTATGAACACCCCACAAGAGCTGCAGTTTTGGAGATGCTCTGACCCATTCGTCTAGCCATCACAATTTTGTCCTTGTCAAAGTCGCGCAGGTCCTTACGCTTGCCCATTTTTCCTGCTTCTACCACATCACCTTTGAGAATAAAATGTTCACTTGCTTTTGGCATTAGAAAGAGCTCAATAGCTTTAATTTGATATATCTCCTTTTCACCCAAAATGTCACTTACACTTCTGGTTCTCACCCATCATGTAGGGTAAATTATTCTCCATATATTCTCCGCTATATCTACAAAAAATGCTTAACATGCACATTTTATTAGAGGCCTATTAACTTATTGAAATAACTAATATACAGGTTGAAAACAATATTTACATTCTAATATTATGAATTACAGTAACAACAATGTAATAACAACTATATTATTATTATTATTAGTAGTATTATTATCGTTATTAATAATAATACAATTTTGTATTTTCTCATTTGTACAGTGGGCCTGCCCACCTATAACGTCACATTTCCTGTATACCGTAGCCTACTTCAACTACGGGTTGAATCTTCTCTTTTGTCGACGCCTATTGATTGAGAACTTGGTAAGTTAAATTACTTTTATGGGCCAAAATAAAGAAAATAGAGGTTGCTATATTGCGTGAGAAATATGATATTCCCAGTCCATTTCGATAACGCTTGATAGGATTACTTCCACATAGGTATAAACATCACGGTGTATGTAGGCTACTTTTTTGTTGTTGATGGAGCTATGTGAAATGGCGGTGAGAAGGAAGTTCTGCTTATTAAAATAGGCTGCACATAAACGGTTCAGGAAGACATTTTCTGTGTTGAATTATTTTTGAGCATTTGGGTTGCTGAATTATCCGAGGCATAAAATGCGAGCGAAACATAGTATAATCAAATTCTGAAAACATACTGTGTGCACAAAATCTGTTGCACAGGTTTTGTGCACACACTTTGTGAACATACCGTTTGCCCACCGCAAATGTCACCAATATAAACGTCTGTTTAGGACAGTTATGGCGATTTGCTCCCATTCTTAAAGTCTGTTCAAATGTAACCCACTCTTAAAAATAAAAATGACAAAAATATGGAGATCTCATCACAAATTTCGAACTGCAGCAAACAGCCAAAATTTGCCATACTGTAAAAGTAGATTTGATTGTCAGAATTAATGGAAGTATAAAATACCTTGTCCACGACAGGGTAAAGTTATAGTAAGCTACTGTTTGGCCAACGTGCAAAATGCTTTTTCTGAATTATTTGTCCTGTTTTTTAAGGTAATGTTCTTAAATGAGTAAACATTTGTTTGACTGGTTCAGTACAATTCTGGTACAATTAAGTATATATGATAACGTTATTTAATGATGATTGCAGGTTTCCCATTGCATTTTGTGTTGGAGGTAAACCACTAGTTAGACCACTAGACCAATAGCCCATTTATAATATAAAATAACAACACTCATATTTAGTTGATACATGAATAAGACATAAGTAGGCCTGAATTGTAACTGTTGTACAGCTGTAATTACCTTCAACTTCAAGTTCTAGTTTATTTTATATAATATGTATATAGGCTTGTTTTTAGTATGACATAGCCTACTGTATCTGGGCATACACAAAAAGACGCACCACACACTCACATCGGCCTAGGATTCTCCTTGCATACATTGCACACAGGTGTTAAAACTACAATCCAATGTGTATTAGTATAATTTTTAAACCAGGGGATTTGCAACTTTTTGACAAATAAAAATCTATAGCTATGTTATTACTAGTCCATATGTCTATTATAACTAGAGCTGAGTGATATTAACAAAATTAAATCAGAATATTGTTCATAAAATCTATCATCAATAATAAACTTGATTGACGATTTATAACCAAAATACCAACGATAGTCAATGTGGTAGCCTATATTTCTGCTAGCTATTGCTAGGACTGATCACTTAAAAAAAAAAACATTTGATTTACACCCATTTCAAGAAATAGCCTATCACCTGTGTGTATTTAAGATATTAAGATTGAGCTACAAGGAAGATGACTGTTAACGGTTTGATGGCTAAGCCTCTCAAGTTTCTGTGTCCTTGAATGCTTTGTTTATGAGTCAGTTGTTATGCTGCTAAAAGGAAAAAAGGGAAGTGAGATGTTTCCAGATAGACAGAAGACCAATATCTTTCCCACTCTCACAAGTTATAGGCTACATGATCTTGAGCAAGGCATTATTATTTTAGTTTTAGTTAGTAGTAGTGAAGATGATAATAAAAGCAAGCAAACTGGACAAATTATCTTATTATAGGCTCTGAGGAGGCTATGTTTAGTTGGCCTACTTGTGATTAAAACATAGTTTGCCGATATCCATAACTGTTAGCTCTAATTGGACAAGGCAGTCAAATTATCTGCCAATATTTATTATAATATTACACTGTTTATGTTGTATGTGGTCCAGAACTGATCTACTTTCAAGGGCCATATCTTTCCCAACATCATATTGGGAACATTGATTATTCTTTTAGATCTACAGTGTTGTATTTAAGGCATTTGTTATAATAATTGTAATATAGTAATGTTTAGATCAACAGATTATTGGTTTGCTAAGCTATGAGGTCAAGTAATGGAGGGAATGAAAGGAGGAGGGATATGGGAAAGTGGAGATGCATTTCCCATAAGTCAGCAGCCAACTCCTCCCTCTTGGCTGTCAGCCAGAACAGGCAGACCAAAGTCAAGAAAAGCCGCCCGCGCAAACTAAACACGGACAGCCTAGACGTTGCTGAAAGAGTACGATTTTTGGGACTGCATAAGCCGACGCGGGAATATCTTAATTTACTGTTGCACGTGTTGAGCTGCTTGGTATATAAACTGGGAAGAGAGACTGCAGTCCAGATCGGCGGACTCTTGGTAATTCACCCCCCCATCCTGCCTTTTCTCTTGTATGTGTGTGGGGGGGTTTCTCTGCTTCTTCCTCTTTTACTGCATTAATTTGGGGTGTGGTGTCTCATAATCTGGTCCTCATCATGTGCAGGAGCCCTGTGAGGACATGTATTAACGTTTGACATCGCTGTAGGTTTTCATTTATTGGAGAGCAAGGGGTTATGGTGAAATGCCAATGATAACATTTTCTGTAATGTGGGGTTTGTAATAGTAACACTCGTCCAGCTGTGTTTTTATTTGTGGTTTTTGTCAGTTAGGGTAGCCTACTTTGGATTGTCTTTCTACAAAAAAGGTAAAAAGCTCAGGGACACAAAAAGAGATCAAGTGCACCATGCTGATGCAACAGTCTGCAACTCTAGAGTAGTCCCAGATTATTATTCAATCTCACTGTCAGTCTGAGGTCTTGTTTACCTTAATGTGTTCCCTCTAAATAGGGTTCTAATGGTTCTTTCCACTACCAAATGCGTGCGGCTAGGGTTGAATTTCCTGCTGCACCGGCAAGCCACAATGTTTCTCAGTAAATTTGTGTTGCACAGAGATCATGTTGATCTCCGTGCAGTATAATGCGCTACAAGGAAACCACGCTGATCTCTCATACTGATATCTGCAATGTCCCAAGACAACCTTTTTCTAGTATTCACATTGTTGACACCTCCTCTGAATGCACAGTTTCACATCCACATATCTTTGTTTGTGAGCAGCATGCTTTGTGTTTTGTTACTTTGAATAATTAACATGTTACACAGAATGCCTGAGTCTAATTACTGCCTACATCTCACGCCTGGAATGTGAACAGTTCAACAACTGCAACCGACCTTACCTTTCAGGAAAAAAGAAATGTCCTTTGACAATGCTCTGCCAAACAAAAACAGCTATTCCGCATTTTTCAAGTGCAAGGTACAGTTGAGAGCTGAAATAAGTAAACAGGTCTGACATGATTGATTATAGTTTATGGGCTTGGCGGTGTTGAGTTTCTTTCCGCCTTTGCTTTAATGGACAGGTGTGTGTGCGCTCAGGTACATCAATATCTGAGAGTGAAACAGATGTGCCTGATGGCGCTGACCTCGTTTGGCCAGCTAATCTATTGCGCTTGGCTTATTTCACCACCATTTTTACTGGATGAAATCTAAAGGGGAATCTTTTCTTCATTTGTGAATGTGTGTGATGCTTATACTCCTTTTCCTCTGTCTTTTAGATAAAATGGCAGTGAGACAGAGGATTTTCAACTCGACCGCGCCATTCTCAGGGTCACCCCAAGTTGAGATGAAGGGGTCCTACCCAAAATACCCTACTCCAGACGAGGAGACGAAAGAGCAGGAGGAACACAAGAAACACGAAATGGACTTCGCAGATGATTTCTCCCCTGAAATTAAACAAATCCTGACCCAAGGCACAGCAAAGCAAATTAGCGAAGGCTCTTGGAAGAACTCGCCCTTCATTGCTCAGGCTGAATGTAAGTGTGCACCGATTAGTCAGCGACAGTGAAATCCCTCGCGTCCTATGTGGAGGACGAAACATTAACCTCCTGTACCGTATGCTGCTCCTCAAGGTGAAACCCAGGACTCCCAAGAGTTTAGTCCCTCCTGCTCTGAGCGTCGCTACAAGCCTTCCTCCGTCAACTGTTTCAACAGCAAGTATGTCTTCGTCCTCATTCCCACAATAGCGTGTCTTCGATGTTACTCTGCCATGTAGTGCATTACCAGCTATGCAGAATATGTCCATAGCATAGCTGTAAAGTATTTAGAAGTGACATTACCTCAAGTCCATGTGCTGACATTTGGAATGACATGCAGTTTGCTCGCTGCATTCAATTCATTAAATCTACAGTTCTTTAGAATGCAATTGGCTTCGATTGTACTGGAGCTATCGCAGTCAGACAGAAGTCATTAGTCTTGTATCCAAGTCTGTCATGTGCAGGAAACATTTGAGTGGAGAATCCCATAGAAATACACTGCTGGGAAACTCTTTGTCCAGCTTTTTGAACTCTTTAGAAGTACTGTATGTATTTGAGGAGCAGTGGAAACAACAACAGAAGTTGTAAAACACAGTTTCAATTAATCAGACATGGTAATATTTAATACTGAATGTTTGCATATATATAGCGGTAAGGACGCTATAGAATTAAGTTAGAAAAGCACTTTTATTAAGGTGCAGTGCACACCCTCCTTCCGCAGTTCTTCAGAGCACAACAACGTAGCGTGTCCGACAACGGCCTTCAGCCCGGAACCGAGAACCTCCCGTGCTCAGCTCGCACCCCAGCGGAAGGTGAGAAAAAGGCAGAAGCGAAAGGAGAAAAAGAAAGAGGGAAGGAAAAGGTGTCTTCGACAGAGACACCGAGTCCCCTCTGGCGTCCCTGAACAGGAGAGTGGCATTTCTACAGTCCAGCTCCAGGTATGAATAAACAACACTGGTTATTCTTATGTGAACTGCATCATATTTTCTGTAATATTAATAGTGTAAAAACATACACACACAAATAATACATTATGAAATGTAAGGACATTGATAAGTAGGCTTGGAAAAGTCTTTGTTGTGAATCCTCTTCAAATGCATATTGTGCTGCTGTTGGATCTTCTGATCCTCAAACTGCAGATGCACTTGTGCAAACACTGGCATTCCACCGTGAGGTGGAAGTGAACCATAGGATTCCAGGAAATGCAATTGACCGCTACCTTGCTTGTCTCTCCCACAGGACGGGCACTGCTATGGAGAGCAACTCTCCAGCACTGTGTGCAGCAGCACTCTCCAAAGCTCAGAGGTGCAGGACAGTGGCTCTCCTGTGTACACCAGAGCTGTCTACAGCCGGGACGGTGGCTGCCCTCCGCTACACTGGGGCACCCAAGTCTGTGCCCGCCTCTCCCACCTCTCTTCCTATGGGCAAGACAGTGACGCGGGCTCCTCCCTCAGCCTCGAGGGGGACTGCACACTGGCTTTAGCGGGCCTAAGAGGGAGCGTCAGTCAGGGGGAGCCATGCTACGCGGGCCCCTTTTTCAAAGATGTGGAGAAGGATGTGTGGGCAGAAGAGGAGGAGCTGTCCAAGACTGACTCGGTCATCAATGAGGGCATCATCTTCTACAACCAGGTACAACTCAGAGACCGTGTGATGGCCTCAGGTAAAAACACTCATTTGTTTTAATGTCCGCCTCAATGTATCGTCTGCCTCTCGCATTAGAACATCCAGCCTGTGGAATCTGAATACAGAGAAGGAAGGGAATACGTTTCTTTAGAGTTTGTCAAGGGGGGCTCGTATGGTGAAATCCACCGTGCGAAGGATGTCAACACAGGCTTCAGATTTGCAACAAAAACGGTATTTATTTAAAGTACTGCATAATAAACGTTTAATCTGCACAGCGCTGGCTGCAGATTGATTGCATTGGCCTTTCCAGTGATTCTCATTGGTCCATGCGGTTTCCTCATCATGTCTCTCTCTCTCATCTTCACAGATACCATTGAAGAGTTTCACCAGTGAGGAGGTGGGTGCGTGGAGTGCCCTCAAGTCTTCCCGTGTGGTGGAGCTGTTCGGAGTGGTCAGAGAAGGGCCATATGTCGTCCTTCTCATGGACTACAAATACGGTGAATAAGCCTAAATTCTGGCATATAACTTAGAAATAATGATTTAATTCCTCTAATTGATACAATGCTTGCAGTGTCAGAGCAATGATTACTGTCTCAGACTTGTCTCATGCTCCCGAGTCTGTTCGTGTTTTACCCAGCTGCCATTATTGTTTAATTTCCAAACATCTATATATTTATTTGGTAACACTTTATTTGAAGTTGTGTTCATTAAGACTGACATAACACTGTCGTAACCATGACACGACACCTGTCGTGATCATTAATGAATGTTTATGACTGTTGTCATTAGCTGTAATTCGATAAATAATGTCATGTTTAATGTCAAGTTGACATTGTTTGGGATCTGTCTTTGTCATGACAACTTGACATATTTATTTATTTATTTATTTGTTTGTTGTTAAAAAGCACTTTCTATAATTAATCTTAATTTAATGCTATACTTCTAATTTTAAGTTGAGTAGTTGAGTATCATAATTCATGTACTCTTGTCTTGGACATGACTGTTGGCCTTGACAACAGCCCTGGTAATAACATGGATGACAAGGGCAGAGGTTACTGGATGTGCTGGTGTGATGGGCAGATGCTAATCTTAGCAGCAGTATAGCTCAGTTACTGTTGACAGAGTGAATAGAACGGGTGCTACTGGGATTCCAGAATTGACTGGTAAAGTACATTTACATACATCATTCAGCAGACGCTTTTATGGCAAATTGGTGCCTTCAGTAGGTGCGTAAGATCACACACGGCGAAGCCTGTCATGAAAAGCATGAATGATATGAAATCTTTCACTAAAAATAGCTCTCCACATGGGTACTTGGCCTCAATAGAACAAGAGAGAGCTACACTAGATGGTGTTTATTGATAAGCGGTGGGTGTTTTTCAGGTTCCCTGGGGCAGCTGATTGCAGAAAGAGGCCGACTGCCTGAGGACTTGACCCTCCACTATCACTGGCAGGTCCTGGGTGCACTGGAATATTTGGTTAAGAAACGTTTAGCTCATTTAGATATAAAAGGTAAGTCAAGAACGCTGCTGTTTTCTCATTACAAGCATTATGCATATAGCAAAACAGATGTCCAGGTTTCGAAGATAAAGGTTCCACAACTTACTGACAGATTTGTCAGTAAGTTGGAAGAAACATGCCAAACCTAAATAAATAAAAAATAAGCATTCTTCATTTTGTCTAGATTGTATATTAATGTACTGTATATGAATACAGAAGCAATCATAAGTACTATTAAAACACCTAATTATGATACAACCGTCCTGATCAAACTTACAAATTATGACAAAGGTGCCTAACATTTGAGGCAGCTGACTACCACAGAATGTATTAGCGTGGCATTCGGTTGCTATAGCATTCTGTTCTGAAAACAAATAGACCGAAACAGCCTCTTGGCATTGGCAGAGACTTTTCGCAGCTCTCTTTCGCAGCTGTCGCTCGGAAACACACATGTCATTGATGGGCTCTAGATTTGATCTTGAGCACCTGTGTTGTGAAACCAGACTACCGCAGAGAAGAGACGGCTTGCTGGGAAGTTCCCAGAGCATGACTCACCGCTGCTGGTTACTCCCATTTAGAGACTGCGCATGTGCACGGCATGGGGCGAGTAAGAATAAGACTGAGCTAAAGAGGGGGTAGTTGGTGCATGAAAGGAGAAGTAAGGACGACTATAAAATGAAGTCAATTTATATTACGATTAAACACGATGAATGGAGAAAGGGTGTCAGTCTGGAGAAGCCAGAGAACCCGGTCAGAGCTGGTTTGGGGCTGTTAGAGCGCAGACACAATCCGGTGGCTTTAGCTTTGAAGATAGAAAGTCGGCATTGACATTCCTCTTCACCTGCTCCCTGCTTGTAGCTACAGTATGCTCCATGTTTGATAGTTACGTTAACAACAGCTGCCCCCCTGTGATCATAGATTCCCTTTTTGTTTTGTTTTCCTCTTTAGCCCTCAGACTTAATTTTGTTCTCATTGCTACTGTGTTGCTCAATACACAAACTACAGGAAATTAGCGACTGAAATCTCAAAAGTATTATTATTATTATTATTATGGCTCAATACAGTAGAAGTACTGGCCACTAGAGGGCAGTACATGTTCAGGCATTAACTGAGGGTTACTTTATAGACAATATTATGTTAATCTTCCAGGTAATATTATAACACGGTGTAGAATTACATATTCCGTGATACACTGTTTTTATCGGCCATCCCTGTCACTATGGTTTGACTGAAAGTATTTTGGCTGCAGAGAGAGAGGTGGGAGGTAGCCAACTTTGCTGATGCATTTTAATTATTCAGTTGCTTACCAGTGTCCAAAAAAAGGCATTTACCAATGTCTTCTGCAGATTACTAGAATGAGATCTACACTTTCCGATATGAGATGGCCATCAAATAGTAATAATCCACCCATTACCCACAGCTGACAACGTATTGCTGTCAGAAGATGGTAAAGACACCTTCCTGTGTGACTTTGGACACGCAGAGTGGCTGGACAGTCACGGACACAGCCTCAGTGGGTCCAAAGGTAACGCAGTGGCCGTTTGGCACTCTCGCCGCCCAGCAGGTAGACCTCCACTCTTTGCCGTCCACACCTGAACACGTGTCACTTGAACGCAGATATGAAAGGCACAGAGACCCACATGGCGCCAGAGGTTGTGAAAGTGCTGCCACGTGGAGCCAAAGCAGATGTGTGGAGCAGCTGCTGCATGGCACTGCACATGCTCAACGGGCGCCAGCCGTGGACGCGATACTACACCTGTCGTCTCTACCTCAAGGTACCCCCTCGCAGCACCATCACACGTCATGTCTGACCTTTGTGTCGCAGAGTGTTGCTCAAAACGTTGCAGAACAGAATTAATTCTTTGGACCTTGTCCCCGTCTTCGTGGTTACAGATAGCCAATGACCCACCGCCGCTGAGGGAGATCCCACCTGACTGCAGCGCTCTCACTGCCGAGGTTTTAAAGGCGGGCCTTCAGAAGGACCCGGTCAAGAGAGCGTGCGCGTCCAGTCTTAGAGACAAGACGGCCAGGGCTTTGAAAGAGGGTAAATATGGCTTGCTTCACAACACACCTCTCATCTCAGTGTTTGAGTTCACCGCGTGATTCAGTGTCTTCACAGAGGGATAATTGAAAGCCTAAGCTCTGTCCCTCAATACAGTGGGAGGACTAACCAGCCCAGTCAGAGGACCCTACGTAGAGCCCCTGGGTATGCTGGACGAGCCTCCCCACTCCCCACAAAGCCTCTCTAGCAGAGTTACCTCTGAGGAGGAGCAATATTCTGTTGAATTTGGGGTAAACACAATGAATCCAGGGAGAGTAAACAAGGAGTCGAGTGACCAGCGCGGCCACAGGGAAGAAAAGACTGATGTCGAGATGTGGCAGCAAAGCTCACCTGTTGGTCAACACACCGCACACATCCGCAATGAACACTACTGCAAGACCAGTGACGTCACAACTGTTTCTGAGCTCGCAAGCAAGCTAGAACGAGGTGATTTTAAACTGTTTATTTTATTTATACCACTACTGGATTCTTGCCGTTTTCCTAATGACCCTCGACCCTAATGATTTCTGTTGCACTGTGCTTCACAGATTTCTACCTGAGCAGTCTGTCCCAGCCACACTCCGCTGAAATACAGGAACAGCTCTTGTCATGTCTCAGCAATGACTACTGTTGCTCCAACTGGGAACCATGGGACAAGAAGGTAAACCATGGCACATGTGGCATGGTTACACGTCACAATGCTATTTGAGCAAGATGCCTCACCCCCTACACCCCTAACTGCTCCTGGTGGTAGGTCGCACCTTGCATGGCAGCGATCACCATCGGTGTGTGAGTGTGTGTGCGAATGTGAGGCAAAATACTGTATAGCGCTTTGGATAAAAGCGCTATATAAATGCAGTCAATTTACTGTAGCAGAAATATCATTTCAACCAACCGTGCTCTTCATTTTCTATCCCAGGATTCTGGTCGGTGGTCCATCACTCCAGGGGATGAGCTGAGCTCTGGGGTGTTCTCTTACAACAGCCAACCAGAGGGGCAGGTATTGAGTATGGACTGGCTGGGATGCACACAGCCACTACCACCGCCATCCTGTTTTGAGGGTAAGAAAAGCGTCGCTGCTCTCATAAACGCATTAGCAGTAGCCTGCCTGGAGCTCCTCCCTCATACTGTCTGTCGAACCTCTGTGGCTGCTTAAGGGGTGGATGTCTGTATAAAAGACTTCAACTGGAAGAGCATCCGCATCAGAGAGGCCCGGCGTGTGAAGGTGGGCCACATTGCCACTGGGATCAGTGATCAGGTACATGTTTCATGTGCACTTTATGCTAGTTAGGTTGCATTACATTGCAGAACACGCCATATAGACTAATTTACTAATATTCATAGTTTCAATTTAGGATTATTCCAGTGTGCACTATGCAATTACAGTAATTTGTCAGTGTTTTGTTTTTTAAATTGTTTATCACATTGAGGGTGTCATTTATTTTGTAGTATTGCACTGAAGGGAAACCCACAACATGATATATTACTGTATACATCTCATGCATCATTTTACATCTAGATCTCTGAGAGAGCATTCACCTTGGAGACTCAGAAAGGCCAACTGGTGCCCCATGATGAGGAGATCCAGGAGTCTGGGCTGCAGCTATGCTGCGTTTCTGCACCCGACTTCAGCCCTCACTGGAGATGGAGGGTCCGAGACGGGGTGCTGGAGACCAGATAGCCTTAACAGAGCATGCATTCTGTCTGTCCTTGTTTAGCCTGTCCCAGTATTCCTGTCTGTGCAGTTGTTCCAGTTGCATTCCACACCCTTTGTACATCATCTATATCGGCTTTTTTTTTACTTCCTTCCTTGTGTTTGCACAAGATAGCAATAAAACTCTTTGTAGTAAAGCAGTAATAAAATACAAGTTTCAGTGGGATGTCATTTTTTTGCCAATTCCACAATTATGAAAGAAATGTGGTTACAAATACAGTAGGCCTGTGTTAAGTGTAGTAAAAATTGTATACTGTTAAAGTTACTACAAACCATGGATTTGATAGGTAGATAGGAAGTCATAAAAATTGTTTTATTACAACATAGCCACTGCAAAATTCAGGAGTGATAAAACAAATTTCAGTTTTACAAATGTGATAGAAAAAGTGAAAATTTAAGATTATCAAAGTGGTTTCATCGTAAAAAAAGACCAAGGCACTGACACACAAGAAAACAGAAACTAATATAAAAGTACAGCTAGGATTTGAGCAGCTCACTTAAAATGACAGTACTTGTGCTGAGACTGAGGTAAGCATCTGAACAATCCAGTGCTCCTGTATTTACAGGAAACTGATTTGCTTATTTCGTTGCTGATAACAAAAAGGGAAGGTATGGGAGAGCTCATGAATGTAACCAGATGGGAAGTTATTGATTCGACATCGGTGCTGGTCAAATGACAATTAATACCACGTACACAGAACACAAATGGTATTGCAAATTTAGCAGTGCCAATATTACTTGACTTAATCACACATTTGCTTCAACTTTCTGCAATGAGCAGTGATTCTCTAGAATTCTATTTTTGTTTACACGCTGCAGATAAACTCCAAGTCCTCAGCTATTTGATAGGTGTAAATCCGTAATAGCTGACCAACAAATAAGTGAGCGCTAATAATTTCATTAGGTCAAATGTCCAACCAGCCTTGACAAGTAGCTTCAATGCCAGCAGATCACAGACTGGCTTAAATTAATTCTTCCAGATGTGACGAGATTCATACTCTAGCATAGAGATACGATGATGAGATGGACAGAGAGAATCATTGACCGGAGGCAAAAGGAAAGTACAATGAATATATTTCAGTGAACCGCATCTCAACTGATAAGCTGAGGTTATTAGTCTGTTGTATTTTACTACAATCGAACAAAAGAACGTAAGCGACTTCTTCGTACCAACTAAAAAATAAATTAACTAAAATGTATATCATAGCTGAATATGTCTGTCTCTCCATCCTTCTCCGTTGTGCATGTCATTAATTACTGCACTCATCCAGTGGCATACAGATCACATGTACTGCTCTTCAATCCAAAACCCAGTCATTTATCATTAATGGATGGTTGAAAGAACGAGTGGTTCAGCAAGTCCAAAGCAATGGTTCTTCCAATCCCATTAAATCACTTCCATCTCTTCTTTCTTCCATCCTTATGTTGTCTTGTTCGTTTCCCTGCCTCACTTTTATTCAGACGTCTACATTCCAACCCCTCACATCTTGCGAATGACCAGTGCAGCGGTCAGAACTCCTGCCACAAATACGCCCACAGTTTGCCAAGTAGGTGTGCCAAAGTGTGAACGGATTCCTTCCTGAAATCATACAGGGAGACCCCGTTAGTGACAATGGTCTAAACAACCACCCAATCAAAAATGTTTTGGCAATGCAAGTGTGCTAATTCTACATTCGAGGCTAGGGGGTCCAACATTGCTAAGTTTGATCTCCAGGACAAGTAAACTTTATGTTAACAAATGGAATGGCTTTTGCAGTTGTCTGAGGCCATATACTTTATTCATACAGCACAAAAATATGATTTCAGTCAGGATATTTTATATTTCGTGTTGGGACTTATGTGTTTTGTTGTTTTTTTTACATATAGAAATAATGTGACTTGATTAATGTAATAATAATAAAATTTGAATGAATGCGATATATACAGTATCTCACAAAAGTGAGTACACCCCTCACATATTTGCAAATATGTGAGCATATCTTTTCATGTGAC
>JAODUH010058409.1:0-17952 GCA_027564835.1 Typhlichthys subterraneus | reverse complement strand
AACTGTAAAGCACGTTGAGTTGCACATTGTGTATGAAAGGTGCTATACAAATAAAGTGTATTATTATTATTATTATTGTTATTGTGACCCACTTGCTGTCATACACCGCTTACACACATGGTAGGTGTGACCAAAACTAGAACTAGAACTAGTGTGCTAAAAGTGCTATATTTCTTTAGCACTCCTAGCTAACAGGATTACAATATGTTATTACATTATTACTAGTCTTGGCCTCTTCCAACCATTAGCACCAGGTCACACAAGCAACTCTGTGCTGAACGTCGGATACATAGACCCCTCTAAGCTCAACAGCACTTTCCGAAATTGAGAGGTAGATTTTCATTGGCAGGTAAGCAAGCAAAGTTTATTTATATAGCACTTTAAAAACACAGAAAGTAGTCACAAACTGCATGAAATATACAGCACAAATAAGACACAAAATACAAATAAAACAATAAACAATAAAACCAACAATGTCAATACCCGTTGGCAAAGGCCAAAACAAAAGGTGGATTTTATGGAGAGATTTAAAAACGGCCAGTGAAGAAACTATGGGACAATGCTAACAGTTGTCACTCCTGAAGCCTGTATCTGTAATTCTGGTGCAATGCTAGTGCAGTAGCCTGCTTCATTTACTAATTTCAGTTGTTGCAGTTATTTTGCATTTATTTTAAGCACTATATGTATCTAACAGAACAAAACCTGAAATATAATAAGATTATTAATTAAATGTTTCTATGAAATTTAGACAAATGTTTTTTTGAGCTTTTTAGGATATTATGTTTATGTTCTAAGCTCTGTGTGCTGCTGCTCTGCTGTGTTGCAGACAGGCCGTGTGGATAAGAACTACCCTCTGGTAGTTGGTCACTCTGGCCCTGTCCTCGACATCGATTGGTGTCCCCATAATGACAACATCCTGGCCAGTGGCTCAGAGGACTGCACTGCAATGGTAAAAGCTGTGTGCCGTACATGCATGTACAGTATGAAAGATATTCAACAGATTTAGTTGTTTGCTGGTGGTTTGTTCTGATTGGTGGCTTAGAGTTGCATAGGGATGATCAGTTAACCGTATGTAAAAAGCAATAGACTTCCCAAGGTTGCAAGGACAGAGATTTCAGGCATAGCCAGTTTACCGTCTTGAACAATGCTCTGTGTGGAATTATTGCATTGTGAGTTTGTGATTAAAAAAATAATAATAAACGCTCATTCACAAGATATGTTTGACCTGGGAACCTTATGTGTCGTCTATACAATCTTGAACCAAGTCCAGCCTTCTCCTTATCTATTTTTACCCACTACTGTATCTGACCAACCACATTTACATTGCTTCCCTCAATAGTTTGTCCAGTCTACTGTATTCCCTACATGCATAATCAAAGTCTATATGGAAAACGTGAACAGAGCAGAATGGACTTAGCTTATTGCACGTTCACATCGACACAGTTGTCATTGAAAATCTAAACGTCTGGACAAAACAGCACTGTGGGAACTAAGACTGAACAGCTGCTCTAATGCTCTGTTTGAGTTTAGTGTGTTTGAACACTCACGTCTTTGTGTGTCTGAGTGTGTGTGTGTGTGCGCGCACGTGCATGCCTACGTGCGTGTGTGAGAGAGAGTACATAAGGTTTGCCCATCAGGTATTTGCAGCTGTGCTAGGTTAAGACACAGGATGACTATGATGTCAAGCTCTTCATTTCATAGACGAGGATTATTGTACCTCCTTAAATGGATATTATTAGTGTGTATATCTGTGCAGGTGAGAGCAACTAGGAGTGAGCGTGTGTGTGTGTGTGTTTGCGCCCACATATGTAAAGTGTATTATTACAGTGTTGTGCGTCCCCTGTATGTGTGTAACAGTGTTATGTGTCCTCTGTATGTGTGTGGTGTGTAACAGTGTTGTGCATCCCCTGTATGTGTGTAACAGTGTTATGTGTCCTCTGTATGTGTGTGGTGTGTAACAGTGTTGTGCGTCCCCTGTATGTGTGTAACAGTGTTGTGCTTCCCCTGTATGTCTGTAACCATTGTGAACCACATTTGTGAATATTGTAAGAATAGGCAATGCTTAGTTGGCATGCTTAAATGTTGAATTAAGAAGAATTTAAACTATATATAATATTTTGCTGTTGCTGTGAGAAAGTCGAAATCTCCCATTCTAAAACTATCATGTCACTTTTTTATGTGCACTTCTCTTTAGAGGCTGGTAAGATTTTAAGAACAGGCATTGCCTAGTTGGCATTCTTAGCCTAATCGCTGAAGCAGAATTAAAACAGAAAATATTTCTGCTTCTGTCAGATGGTCGGAAACTACTGTTCTAAAAATAACATGATACGTCTGTGATGTGCAATTATATTTAAAACATGTTTATTAACATAGTTGTATACTACTACTACTACTTTAATATCCAGTCTGATTTGTTTATGAAGACGAGAAATTGCTTTGATTCGTACATTTTTTGTTATACACTGGCGAACAGCAACAATGATTTGGCTGTATTTAAAGAAATAAATTATCTATGTAGGCTGCACTATGCATCTGGGCTTTTCTTTAGCGAGCTTACTGACTGCCTCCTTCTCCATGAAAGCAACGTCAAACACAGTGTTCCTTGAGATATTATAAACAACAATATTGTGCTTTTCCTTCAAATTTTTCTATATAGTGCCACCTTTTGTTTTGGAGAATATCGCTATGCCGCCTAGTTCAGGTTGCGTGGAGTAGCCAATGCTTGCGCAGTAGGCGAAGGGCCACCCAACACAGCGAGTATGTTCCAGCCTTAAATGTTACTTGTCGCCTGCAGGTGTGTAAGAGTGATATGTGACCCCAGAGCCAAGGAAAGAGAGAGTTACGCCAACAAAAGTTTGACATTTTCAACACTCACATATTCCTTGGAGAGGCAAAACAGTTCCAGAAAATGCTTGGTGGGAGAGATATATAAATCAAAATAATAAACAAACTAAATTTTTTGTTGTATAGCATTGGTAATTAGTATTCAATAAATACACAGATTTACAATATAATTTATATGGTACTTTTAGTATTAGCAGCTAACTTCCAGTAACTTTTTTGAGCCTCCACGATCCACCATCGCCATAGAAAAACGGTCCATTAGAGTGAACGGAGATGACGCAACTCTCTCTTTACATGGCTCTGTGTGTCCCCGGCAGGTGTGTAACAGTGACATGTGTCCCCCGCAGGTGTGGCAGATCCCAGACCAGGCGCTGAGCCGGCCTCTCTCGGAGCCTATCGTAGTGTTGGAGGGCCACAGCAAACGAGTGGGCATAGTCAGCTGGCATCCCACCGCACGCAACATACTCCTCACTGCAGGTGCACAGGCCACACACACACACACACACACACACACACACGCTGCACACATGCACACTGTTGTTAGGGATGCACGACTACGTTCAAAGGACTGGCTAGCCTACAATAGATAATAACTAGGCAAAAATCTTCACAGCAAAGTGACGCAGGCTAATGAGACGTTATACAGCCTACCTGTGCAAGTTGATCTAGCTCCTTCTGACGAGGTGACCCTTAAATCATGAAACTAAATTGACTCGATAGTCTCTGTTAGGTCCCTTACAAACATCAGAAACCAAAACGAGAGGCTGTTCAGTCTTCCTTTAAGCATCGATGCTCTGCTGCTGTATTTGATGCTGCTGACCTCTGAGATCCAGGAACAGCTTGTAACAGGCAATGTGCTCAGAACATGGCCGGGATCACCGGGTCCCTACATGTCCTGGGCTCCTGTGCAGTGGCACAGTCTGAAGCTATGCCCCTGTTCTCCTCCCCCACCTACCCAGGCAGTGATAACCTGATCATCGTCTGGAACGTGGGGACAGGGGAGCCCCTCGTCTCCATGGACGACCACCCTGACCTCATCTACAACGTCAGCTGGAACCGGAATGGCAGCATGTTCTGCACCACCTGTAAGGACCGGCGCCTGCGTGTCTGTGACCCCCGCAAGAGGGAGGTGGTGGCGGTGAGTGCCCACCCAGCAGGGCGACTGTACGCACCTGCCACAGATAGAAGCACAGTGACGTCATCTATAGAGCCTGCACATTCACGTGTTCACAAAGTCAACTGAGTAGAATATGAATTCCACTAAAGCAATGTAACAGTAGCTGCGTTAACATGGACCCTATTATTCCGATTGAAATCGGGTTAAAAGCCCAACCCGAAAGAAAATCTAATCACCGCAATAGGAAGAGAAAGGCCCAACCCGATTGAAATTTCATTCCGAAGCAGAGGGTAGATTCCATACATGGGGTCAACGACCCTCTTTGGGGGGTGCCAGAGTTCACAGGGCTTTGCTTTGACGTCAAACATGCATTAAAATGTTTGACTATAATTTAATTGTAAAATGTATACATTTTAAAATGTTATGTCATATAAAATCATAAGCAATGCCAAGGCCAATCTAAAATCAACAGCCTGTTGGCAGAGAAATGTTTAAGCAGTAGGCTAATTCAAATAAATCCATCGACATCAGAAAGGTAAAGAGGTGTAATTTTCATGTTTGCTATTCATTTCCAAGGCTAAAAGGCTGCATAATATTGGGAGGGTGGGGGACTCCAAGGGAAAAGGTTGGAAACCACAGGTATAACCCATTCCATAACCCAATTGACCTTTCCCAAGCCTCGCCCCTTTTTTCATGTCCTCCAATAACAGCTGAGCATTTTTTGAATCTCACGGAACCTGTCAACTGCTTTTCATTGGGTATGTCCTACCTAGGTACATTAACTAGGTAGGACAAAAGAAAGGAGCGGGGCTTGGGAAAGGTAAATTGAAAGAATTGTACCATGTAAACTGTTAAAGCCGATTACTTCCTGGTTGTGTTCTGCGCATGCCCTAGCTATTTTTGTTGGACTAAAACTGATTGGAGACCAGGCAAGTTTGGACCAGCCCTAATGCTAATTATTAGGGGAGAGGATGAGGGGGAAATGAATAACAATTACTTAGAAAATAGGATAGAGAAAACAAGTTGATGTCAAATAAAGGCAAGCCTGTAAAAAGATTGCACCAGCTTCTAGTCTACTGGATTCATCTACTTGTGCGGTGTTAAAAGCTTTTAAATGTAATCAGTAAGATATGTTCCACTGAAAATGTACAGCAGAGAAGTCAGGATAGGGTGATGTGATGTTGTGTTTACACCAGTTGGCCATTGTGGAAAGCTTAGCTCTGGCTGCTAACAATGATGTTTGTTCCCTGTCAACCAATAGGAACGCCTGGCTCCACACGAAGGCATCCGACCAATGAGAGCCATCTTCACAAGGGATGGAAACATCTTCACCACAGGATTCACGAGGATGAGCCAGAGAGAGCTCGGACTCTGGGACCCGGTATTGAGAGACACATACAGTACATGCATACAGATCGGCTGGGAGTGCACATTTATATTGTGAAATATGAATCAGTATAGTTATGGAAATTGAGTATACTGTATAAAGACACAGTATGATATCAAAATGCTATTAATGCACAGTCGTTCGTTAGTAGCACTAACACAAACAGCTAAACCTTAAAGCAAATGTTTATCCTACATGAGGAGAGTGATAAAAGATATGCAGAGGAAAGATAACAGATTAAATGATTAAAGGTATAGTCATTTTCAGATATTGTAAGCTAATTGCAAGCTTATACACTTTTTGTCAAATTCACTATCTTCTCACAGCATTTCACTAGCTTACCATTATTTGTGTGTACTGAAAACATTATCCGGAACTCTAGACAGCCCTTAGCCTGATCTTGCGAGCTTCAGTAAAATTTTGCCGTCTGGAAAGCCTAAAAATTGTTTCAAATGTGTTGCAACTGAACTTACCAATCAGTGTCGTATTGATAGCTATAAGGGTGTGGTTTAGGTGTGTGGTGGTTAGGTGAGCCAACAGCGAAAACGACCAGATGGTTCACACAATCAACTGCCAAGTATTTTTTTTTTTAAAGCGCCTACTCTTTACAGTTTCAATGTACGGCTCCCCCGATGGAGTTGTGATAGCAATTTATCTTCGATGTCAGGTTGACTTTGACGTGAGAATCAGTTTGGAGAGCTTGGAAATCGAGGTGATTCAGGCTGGTTAACCTAGTGCGTTGCCAGTCAGCGTCGTAGTATAGCTACGGGCGTGGTTTAGGTGTGGCATAGGCTACTGTGTTGAAAACCCCTGGAGATAAAACAATATAGCTTCGGTTTTATTAGAATTTAATAGAAGAGCAAAGGTTTTTCTCAATGGAAAATATGTTTTCACTCTTCTCCTGACTTTTCTACTGCAAGAGTGGATAGCAACAGACCGCTGGTTCACAAGTCCGTCCTATCACATGCAAAGTATTTTTTTGAAAGTGCCTGCCCTCTTGAATCCATTTCAGTGGACGGCTCCACAGATGGATGTGTCTTAACAGACACAGATATCTGTTTTTTTTAGGTTTGGTTACACAGCCCTAGCTCCGTAAATAGGAACAGGAACAAAGTGGCTCAGAACACCTATTTTCAATACAAACCTTATGGTTGAGCGCTCTCAGTGCACAACCACAGTGAGTTGTCACTCACCGGTTTTTAATGCTGCACTCCCAGTGCTTTCAGTTTAACACAGTACAACTTTTGGAACAGCGCAGGACTCGTCAATGTCACAGCTCTCTTGTCAGCCAATTAAAATCGAGGACTGAGCGAAACAGACCATATGTCATCAGTGGCGGAGGAGAAGCTGATTATGTCAATGACAGGATTCAATTAATTTCAATCATTTTAGATTTGATGTATAATCAAATACAGCCATAAACTACTACTGTTGATGTTCACAACTAAGCATTATAATGCGGAAAGGCTGAAGATGTTTTTGTAACCTAGCAACAATGAGCTGAGTGGCCAATAGGAGTGCACAGTTGTACAGTATGTTTTTACTTAAATGTTTGTGTTTTACCTTATTCGCAGACCAATTTTGAGGAGCCTATTGCACTGCTGGAGCTTGACACAAGTAATGGAGTGATGTTGCCCTATTACGACCCTGATGCCAACATGGTCTACCTCAGTGGAAAGGTAGAACGTGGGAGAACTTATTGAGACAAATGCCCCGTCTATTCACGTGTCCACCATTTGACTTTGTGTGTGTGTGCAGGGCGACAGCAGCATCCGTTACTTTGAGATCACGGAGGAGCCGCCATACGTGCACTACCTCAGCACCTACAGCAGCAAGGAGCCCCAGCGGGGCATGGGCTTCATGCCCAAGAGAGGCGTGGACGTCAGCAAGTGTGAGATCGCCAGGTATGGAGCACAGCCTGGCCTGCTGCCAGAGCCCGCATTGGCCGTCATTATGATGTGTTTAAATAGCGTCAAATGGCTGGTTATGCTTCTGCAACAGTTGTTACAGCTGAGTCACTCTGCTCAGGTTGTACAAGCTCCATGATAAGAAGTGTGAGCCTATCACAATGACTGTGCCGCGGAAAGTAAGTACACTGTATGTAAACCACGTTAAAGCAATATCATGAAATGCTAATGAATGATTGCATTAATTCATTTATGAAGTCATTATTTGAATCATTACCAAATCCATTTGGAAAAGAATTGGCTGCAAAACAAGTACATATATATTTGTCATATTTTAATTTACATTTAAATAATTTAGCATAAGCTTTTATCCAAAGTGACATACGATAAGTACTTTAGTCAATACCTGAATAGTTTACACAGCAGTCATGGTAAGTAACTGACATTGTGTTGTAATACTAATGACATAGGCTGTAGGTATTACACATTACATAGTGACCACTATTCAACGCCTAAATGGCAGCAAAGCACTTCAGCGTGTTGACCCAGCACAGCAGGGCAGAGACAGATGCTGCTGTTCCAGTCAGCACACTCTTCCTGTGTCTCTTCCCCAGTCGGACCTGTTCCAGGACGACCTGTACCCAGACACGGCGGGTCCTGACCCTGCCGTGGAGCCCGAGGAGTGGCTGGAGGGCCGCGACGAGGACCCCATCCTGGTGTCCCTGAGGCAGGGCTACCTTCCTCCCAAGACCCGCGAGCTCAAAGTGGCCAAGAAGAACGTTCTGGACTCCAGACCCAGCACGCGACGCAGCATGTCCACCTGCGACACCAACAACCTGCCAGTAGGTTGGGCTGCTGGTTAGGATGGTCGTCTCCTGCGCGTGCCTCAAGTCTTTAACTTTAGGCTGCTAGTGTTTTGTGAATGCCTAATTGGTTTGAGACAAGGCAATACTCTGCACAGCCACTATATAAAGTCTGGACAAAATGATTGCAATATGTGTAAATAAGGGAATGGGAGATACGGTGACTTCATCTGGAGCTGGAATTCATCCACCAGAGGCTAGCCAGATTTAGCCTTTTTGCTAGCGGGACACATTCAATTACCAAACATACAGTATATGTTGAACATGACAAATATTCAAATGAATTGGGACGGCGCATGTTAACACCAGATTGTATTAGATGACAGCCTATGCATACATGTAACCCAAAATCTTTAATGGGAAACCCAGCTAATGGCAAAGTAACTCAGGAATACGCTAAGGTAATTCTTTAGGACAGCTACATACAGGTTTAAAGCAACACTTTAGCACCAGTAGGACAGCAGCCATATTTTTTAATATATCAATGTATATCAACTGCTGGTGCTTGATACTGAAGTAATACCAAACTAGACTGAATAACAAATAACAACACAAGTAACAAACTCTGTTTAACAGTATAATTTGTATCTCTCTCCTCTTTGTGCGTCATTACTTTACCCAAAGCTTTTGTTCTCCTCTCTTTTAGTTCATTTTATTCCAGCTGCCCACTTTCCTTACCTGGTGGTCTTTGTCTTTCTTTCATGCTTTTATCCCCTATCCTTCATTTTGTCTATTTCTGCTATCATCTCTTCCCCTCTCCACCCTCCATTCCTCTCCACTTCCCGCTCTTTTCCACTGTACCCCTCTGCTCCACAGCCTCAGCTGCTGGAGAGACTGTTGGAGGAGATGCAGAATCTGAAGGCTACCGTTCTGTCTCAGGAGAAGAGGATCTGTGATCTGGAGAATAAGCTTTCCCAGTACACCAATGGCACTGCCTGACACACACACATTTACACCAGAAATAGGATCCCCTACCTCTATGTGGTATGACTTACTGGATGCTGCAAACATTGTTCTAGGTAATTCCTATCTTTTCCAAACAAAATTATATATTCTACCTAAACTTAATGAAATATAATAATTTGAGTTCTGGGGATCCCTGCACTCAGTACTCCATTATGAAATATATAATGTAAAAATTATCTCTAACTCACCCAAAACCTATAATACATTAAAAAATGTTACACTTTAGAGTGTATGGGTAATACACGCTAAAGTGTAAAAATTTTTAGATGGCAGTTATTTGCTTAGATATTAAAGATTTTCACCATATTTTGGAAAAGATGAGAAACGGGATACAGGAAAATGTCAATTTCAGAACTACATTTGAATTGTAAGAATTACGACCGTCAAATGTTTTTCTAAATGCAAATATACATATTCGCATTTTTAGAGTTTGTTGGTGTAGTTTGTGAAATATGTAGGCCTAAGGGTTACAAGAAGGCTATTGCGAGGGGTAGTCATTTTGAGGGACATGTAAGAATGTTTTCAAACTTTTGTTGATCTCTTGCTTTTTTTGTCAAATATTTTTGAACAGACACTGTCTCCAGATGCATGGTCATAAACCCTCACATGCACAACATACCTGGTGGACAAATACACATTGTCAACATATACAACTTGCATATTTTACATATTTCAGTAAGTGATGCATTGAAATGCAGGTAACATGCACTACCTTATCAGAAGATTAAAATAGCTCTTCTCTCTCTTAATCTCTAACAATGTTTTCACAATGTAAATAGTGATATAGAGAAAAATATGAAAACCAAATTTGAAAACTGAAAATATCTTTTTGTTCTGTAAAAGAATTCTACATGAAATGTCATGGCATCAATAAAAATGATTTTTTTTTTAAACTGTTTTTCACGTGTCAATCTAATCAGAAATGACCACGCACCATACTATCCCCTTGTTCTGTTATATGGTGTAGATTTAATTTCTCTGTACACCCATTAGGTCAAATGGGATAGGCTTGTATTAAGTATTTACACAGATTTTTATAAGTTGTCTTTTTCAACCACAAAACATCTACACTATTTTTAGCTGTGCTGTATTAATGGGTTTAAAATATTGTGTCGCGCTCTACTTATTCTGTTTCTTTGCGGTTATGTGTCAAGTGTGGTTTAATGAGGGACTGATGTATTACTTGGTCCATTATGATCATTGTGTGTACATGCTAGGGTAACTAGTGTGATCCATCTGCTGGTAATGCCAGCTACTGCAGGTTCCTGAAAGTTTGAGTGACTGTTGCCAGATATGTCAACTGTTTGTGTAAAGAAGAACATCTTAGGCCTACTGTATAACAATAATTATACGAGATTTTCATTCTGAATCAGCTTACCTTTTGAATTTCTATCAGTGTAAATGTTTTTCACCATAATACATAACTAAATCATTGTGGTGAAATAGATTTACAGATATTTATTCCATTTATGTTCTGTGTATCAAATGAACATGTCCATGTTACAGATTGCTGATGGTGGTAAATGCATATTGATGAATTGATAATGCATTGTTGTAGCCCATATGTATTCATTTTGATATTTATGGGTTTGCACATGTTTTGCAGTATATGTATAGCCTCCAGTCACACCAGCTTTAGGTAGAGGTAGGATTACTGAGCTAACATGATGTAAACGCCAAATGGAACAGTATTTTCATAAATATCTTTATTTGATCAAATCTGTCAAATCACAACAGTATTAAAACTGAATAGATTTTGAATACTGAAAATAAGTTATTTTCTGTGTATTTTTGTATTGAGCGATGGATATATGGAATGTAAATGGCCACAGTACAGCTTAAATTGGAGAAGAGGAACAGTTTGTAAAATGATGAATGAATCACTTTTAAAATGTGTATTTTCAGAAAGACACAGCTTATTCTCATTGATGTAGACCAAATATCTGTGATGTCTACTTTTACTTTACGTCAGAAACATGCTTTTCTAATGTCTTCAATATTGGTATGAATGGAGCTTTATATGGAAAAGGCATTTACCTGATGGGAGGATAATTTTAATTTAGGAAGAAAATGGCACATTACATTTGTTATATTCACACAATAACGTCACAGCAGCAGATCAATATTGTCATGTGGCTGCTAATTACATATATTTCTGGATCATACGTTTGGTTTTGGGTGAGATCATGGTTGGGAACTGGATGTCAAAAGTGATGATGAGGTTTCCTCGCTGGTCCGGGTCCTTCGACAATGGCATTCCCTCTCCTGGAACCACTTTCCTGTACTTGGGGCTGGGGCACAGACATGTATCTTTAAAGCTATATGTCTAAAATGCCTGTGTATTCTGTGTACTATGCACAGTACATGTACATGGATATACACATATTATTCACTTTGCCACAATTTTTCATTATTGCTTGAAATCATAATTTTCTGGTACTGTTTTCAAATGACAGTTCAGATGCTAAGCTGGAAGGATCATTTTGGCACTGCAAACTAAATATCACTAGAATGCACTGGGTTCAAGGTTGTGACAGAAGCAAATGCACTAGTGTGTTTAATGTGATGCATTAATCTGCATTTCATGTCATAATATGTTGAATTATTTTGCCAAGACTGATATGGAAGTTGAGCTTTATTCTAGAAGTGGAGATACAGATGGTCTTCTAATGGGCAAGTGAGCTGATGCCTTGACAAGTCAACCAACACGGGTGGGCAAAACAGAGGCAGCATGCTAGACCACAGGAGTGTCAGTACAAGGTTGAAACTAAACAATTATGAGTAGCAAGCAATAACGGATGGACATGCACCAAACTGTATTATGTAACAGTAATAGTGTCCTCATACACAGACATGACATCACCTTCCTAAACTGTAAATTAATTCATTAATTCAGACAATTTGTCTTGACAATTTTACTTTAGAAACAAACAGGGAAAAAATAGTGAGAAAACTGCAGGGAGCCAACAGTTGCTGTGTATACAGTACACTAGATCATCAATCAGTCGTATTACTCCAAATAGTTTTAGTGTGTTTTTACCAGTTTGCTTGTTTATATATTTATACAATTACTCACTGCACAGTCTCATTTATGGAAATCTTCAACAGCTTGTCATTTAGTGTCTCCACATCCACACAGAACCCAGTCAAGGCCTGCACCAACCACAATATTCAAATGTAAACTCTCAGGTACATTGCTTGTTTTGATGTGAAACCTAATCAGGTAACTTGGGTTCCAGGTGTGCTTTACATAATCAGTGAGTGAGTGTAACTTTTCAGTTCCTTTAAAAGTAAACCGAGTTTAAGCCTGTCGGCTAACTAAATGAAACCTTGTTTCAACAGGACTGACCAACTTCAGAGAGATGGGGACATTGTGCAGCAGGTCATTGCCTTGTCGCACAAATCGAGGGTGGCTCTTCTGGCGTATTATAAACACAATGTCAGCAGGAACGCTGTTTGGTCCCTATGCACCACATGAAAAAGACCAAGATATCAATGGAATATACTTGATTTCCTAAAGATAAAATAATACAGATTCATGGCACATTTTGTAGTGAATTGTTAGACGAACCAACATTCACCTGTAACATTAATATGCAGAAATACAAACATAGAGCAAAAGGTTAATATAGTTTACAATGCTAAAGTCTCACAGAGTAATGGGTTTGTTGTTTTTTTTTTTTTTTTTGGTCTTGCAGTACCTGATCGCCATGCTTGGGGAATGTAATTCGTGTGCCTTCCTTCCATCCAGGACATACATTAACTGTTAGGATTTTGTCTTTAATGCTAGATGTGTGTCCATCCTCATTCATGACCTGGATAGAAATTGAAAGTGAAATATTACAGTATTTCTCAGTCGCTTTGGTACATTTTTCGATTCAGTCTTAACAGCTGCAAACCAGCGTGTACATTTCTCAAAACAATTCGTACAAACAGCAAAACACAACGTATTTCCGTCAAAAGCTCATAACTTGCTCAAAATCCTTAGTCTATCTCTCAAAAGCAAATTTTTACATCAATGAACATGTCATTGCCATCAGAATGTCAAGTCCTTGTGTCATTGTTGACAAACACATTGCTCAGTTGCATCAAAATTCTTAGTCGTGGTCTCAATATAAAACTGCACTCTGTATGTATTGTCTGATGTACACTATGGCTACATTGTTGATGACAATTACAATATTGAAAATGTTCTGTACTTTTGGTCTGTCAACAAATTATAATGTCATTGTGATTCAGAAAGAAAAGACACAAAACTATTTCATATCACAAATTAAAGACAGTTTTTCTCGCTTTGGTAACTTTTTCGACTCAGTTTTACTGTAACACTTGCAAGTCAGCTTGTTACAATAATTACTCGAAACTATTCATAACACAATGTATTACAGTACTGTATCTGCAAAAGCATGTAACTAAACAAAAGTCCTTAGTCTATCCCTCAAAAGAAAATGTGTACGTCGATGAACGCCATAAAAAAAGTCCTTGTGTCATTGTCTACCAACAAGCTATAGTCAAAATGCATGCATGTTCTCCATATAACAGTGTGCTGTGTATTTTCTAATGTGAACTATAGCTTAACATTTTGATGACAATGATCTAAAATGCACAAGGATGATATATATATATATATATATATGCAGCCTTACAATTCAGTATACAGTATTATACATTTCAACAGCACATAGTGTAGTGGAAGATCAAGTGTACTGTAAGAGATTGGACAGAATGTATGCTGCTTTTACTGTATATACAGGACGCATAATGTACTTTGTACTGTACTTTGGTGAAATTGTCATTGTGAAAAAAGAAAAGAAAAGCACAGCACTGTCTATGCTTGCCAGACATAATAGTCTAATACAACTGATAGCTCATTTAACCATTTTGCATGTATGGACTTAAACAATGAACTAAGGCCTAGATGTTTTGGGGGCATTACTATTTAACAGACATCCAGTGTATTTCATTTTGAACAACATGCCATAAGCAATAAATAATGTAGGAAACAGCAGACAATTGTACATAACCATTTGCATGAATGTGCAAAAGAATCTGCAATTTGTTCAAAAACTATGAGAAATTGAAAAGTAACTTGATGATGTGGAGGTTGAACAAGTAGTTTTGAAAATTTAAATTCTGATCTGAGAAATGTACCAAAGAGACTGATACGGTAAGATATAAAATGGTTGTATGGTGGTACTAATGACTGACTGTATAAGGATTCATATGCATTGATTAAATACAATATGCGCTATCTGCTGTTAATAGCCTACAGTAATATGTAGTCCTTACCCTGCGAGAAATCTTCATCTTTTTTACACATCCATGAAATAGGTCATCAAGAGTCAAGTAGATATTTCGTTCTAAAGAAGTATCGTTTTGCTTTCTCCCTACAAAGCCACCTGTCCAAATCCCCACTTCAGTCCCATCCTTTGTATAGAAATCTTAAGAACATTGACACATGCATAATTAGTAGTATTGACACATACTGTATGTATGTATTAGTAGGTACATGCATTGGCGTATTGGCTAGGTCTACATGACGGTTTCCCTGTATACCTGCAAACGGACTGTCAATTCCAAAGAACTCTCTGAATGTTTTCTCGGGGTTTCCGTGGTAGACGTAACCAGATGTCCATGCTCCATTCTCTCCATATTCCTCTGGGATGCCAGCTGTTAGACCCTCCGCACCAAACTTGTCATAGGTTGCCTTTTTTCTGGCTAATAATAATAATAATAATAATAATAATATGTATTAATATTATTATTGTTTATTATGTATATCTATAATATTCGTGATATGCATAGATCATATGCGTGAGGCTATATTAGCCTAATTAATTGTTATACACTAGACATAGCTACAAAAATATACATATTGTGACTCCAACTTACGGTCACTCAGAACTTCATAAGCTTCAGCGATTTCACAGAATCTGTCCTCGTCTCCTGTGCTTATATTTGGGTGATATTTCAATGCAAGACGGCGATATCTATATCGGAAAATAATATGGTTACAAATGTAACAAAACACGCTGCCAGCTTGTTTCTAAATGTTGTGTTTGCAATAATGTTGCAGCCTACTGTAACGGTAGACTACCGGTAGGTCTACAGTAGGCTGCCGTAGGTGTAGCCACCGTACAGTCTACTGTATTTGATGTGGTTGGGCACAACTTGGAATAGGCTACTACGTCAATATTGGGCAAACTCGTACCTTCTCTCAAAGTAGCCTATTAACTGTACGGTACATGACTGTAGGCCTACTTTACATAGTTATGGACAGTGGGCGGCTGTACAGCAGCCTACTGTACCGTGTTAGTACAGGCTACATGAAGCGTCAAACTTACGTTTCTTTGATATCTGAGTCAGTTGCATCCCTGTTTATTTGCAGTATTTCGTAGTAATCTTCATCCATTATGGATTTATAGATAACTCCAAACGTCAAGTATTTACCAGATGATGAGACTGCTAAAAGGTTTTCTAAAATCCTAATCCGGGTTTGACTATCATAAGGATGAGCTGGGTTGGTTGCTAAGGACTCATAACTGGTTGCGAGGATAGTCACATGGAACATGGAGTGTCGTCTGGTGGAAAATAGGTAGGTTGGCATGAACAAGTGCAGTCTGCCTAAAGTTATATAAACTTGTCAAATAAAATAATTAACAGCAAATATCTTATAAGGAAGTTATATTACAGTGATATGATAGTGATAGGCTACGTTACTGGAAATTAAAATAACAATGTTATTTTCGGTAGCCTAGGTCTATTTACCCACAGACGTACATTTGGGTGTAGTCTACGTTGTTGGGAGTGAGTATTGCCACATAACGACAGATGCAAACATTAATTTAATTTAGTCGTTCTGTCACACACACACAAACAAGAACATACTTAAAAATTACTTTATTACAGTTGATTCTTTTTCCAGTAGCCCTCCAAAACAAAATTACAAGCAAAATATTACATTTATCCCCTAAACTTTTTCATAATTTCTTTTATACAAGATAAATCACTATCTGTAGCTTTTCTCTTCCGTAAATGGATCTGACATTCAGCTTTTATTTATTTTAATTATTTTTTGCAGTCTATAGTAGTTTAATACAGATGTCTGGACCGAGGAACGTAAACAGTCAGATCCACCACTGACAAGAAGGATAGAAGGAATACTGATAAGAACACTGTACAGAACATAGAACTATATAGGTACAGACACGATACCTGTCTTCTTCCCAGAGCCAGCCTCATGTGAAAGCTCACAGTAAGGTCATTAACCTGTGCATGCAGACCAAGTGCAGTAACACAGGTTTCAAAGTGGGGGGCCAGGACCCCTTGATGGGTCACAGCATGGTTTTGAAGGCTTGTGAATTTAAAATTTCAATAGTATACAGTAATTTGTATTATTTAAAGTTTTGAAAAACATTTACCGACATCAATTAATGAGAGTCGCTGTATGAAATATGAATATATTTGGGGTCGTGGCCCAACAATTTTCAACACTACTGCTCTAAAGAGCAATGTCTAACCAGCCTATGATCTGGACCACTGTGCAATCCTGGTAAACAAAATACAAGGTCTAGAGGAAATGTCCATTCAGCCTCTCTGCAACATTTTATTAACTGTCTTTTGAAGAAGAGGGATGAGGGGGGGGGGGTATAGTTATTGAACAACTATGATCATGGGAAAGATAACTTCCCCTCTCTCTAAAAACAATAATGACATAGGAAAGATTAGTGCTGACACATGTCAAGAGCAACCAAACAATTTCTCCCTGTATGAAACACTGACCTCAATATAACAATTGCTGTATGCTTTATGGTCTTGTGTGCAGCACCTTTGAGTTTGCCAAGGTATGGTAATGTTCTTGGTGCATACTAGGTTATATACCATAGCTTGTTGTAGAGATGGTAATATCCTAATCTCTTCCCAATTAAGTTATAATTCCTCTCTCACTGTTCTTTGGCCTGAGGGTTGTGTAATAACTATATATATGTATATAGAATGCATTTATACCTATAGGCATACTCAACATTGGCAAAACACAAGGAATGGGAAACAAGCTAATATTATTCGATAACATTTTAAATTATGGCAAAATGCCTCCTAATTAGCATAACATGTTTTAATTATTTATGAATAAGTGATCTGACCTGGAAGCATTTTGCAATGTTTACAGTAGATTGATTCATCATTAATCTACAATAACAGTAAAACAGAGCCTGTTATGTTCTGTTAGCAACCTTGTCTCATATCTATTAATGTGATTTGTAAATTTAATTGATATGCTAGCCATATTTTTCAAATTCTAAATATACAATATTAACACATTTTGCTGTACATTCTATATTCAAAATCATAATGTATAATTTCCACATTTCGCCATACAATGTCCACCTTTACTTTGTAATTTTTTGTGTAACTTCTTATTTATATTATATTTTCTTTCACCTCGCTGGAGACCTAGTATCCAAGTAGGGGGAGAGCGCCCAATCACTCAAGATGGGGACGATGCGGAGCGAGTGTTGCCGCGACGACAACAATGGGGTGACCAGGGGTGAGACAGAGTGGGGTGTCAGATTGGGGAAGGTTTGCACAGGCATGGCAGAGGAGACCAGGGCATCACCACCCATTCATTTATCTACCCGTGTGTCCTTTCTGTCCATCCAACACACACCCAGGGTAGATGGGACTAGAACCTGTGCCTCTGTATTGACCTTTTAACACATGTATTCCACTATTATTCAGAATACTGACACATTCGAGCTAGGAACGACAATGATTCCCGATGACAGTGGAATACGTGTGTGTGTGTGTGTGTGTGTGTGTGTGTGTGTGTGTGTGTGTGTGTGTGTGTGTGTGTGTGTGTGTGTGTGT